>JAQGBW010001792.1:0-23253 GCA_034698625.1 Julus scanicus | reverse complement strand
GCTAACCATACTGCTCTACGATGCTCCATTGTCGGGCAATTCAAAAAGTCCCGGAATTTTTTGATCAGCCCTCGTATTTGAAAAATTGAGTACACAAATTTATACCTGCAACACTATTTACATAACATTGATTTGAAAGTCAAATTTTGCTAAAAGACAATCTAAAACCAACCTATTTTCGAGTGAAACATGAAAAATATGCCAATGTAGACGTTGATATTAAATAATATCGCCAGATGACACGATTACAAACTACGTTTTCAAATATTGACTTACCTATGCGATTGAGTTGGATACTTTATTTTACATGCTGATTAATAGGTTAAACTGGGACTTACCTACAAAGAAAAAATAAACATTTAAGATTTCATGTCAATCAAATTGAAGTTATTACACGTATAAGAATAGCATATATTTAAGATACAAACTAAGAGATTATATAATTTACGAACTTAACTTATAACGTTTACCTTGAGGTATCACATATTTACCTTGGGGATCACAACCCTACCACTTTCAATGGGTGAAATTTTAAAACACAATTTCAGCCAAACAAAAAGAGATTAAAACAAAATAAAAATTGTCTAAAATAGCTTGATAAATCAGCAATGCTATCACTTTTTCGTTTTTGACTTTGAAATGACAGATTTTTTTAAAATTAATAAACAAGTTTGAAAAATGTCCGTTAATTTGAATTCTCGTGCTGCCACCTGCTGGCACCTTTACTGCGCATGCTCAGCCGGAGTAGCCATGTGGATACACCTCAGCATTCAGCAACATGTTGATGTATTCATTTTTTTCAGGTTTGTGAAGAGTGTTTGTATGTTTGGTGCTTGAGTGTTGCATGTTGCCTTCAGTGGAGACCCAACTTAAGTTGACTGACGACATAACGAGTAAAAAACTTAGTCACCAAAATGTGACATGTGACAGAAATTTTCCATCTGAGGACATCTGAACACAAATGATTATGCTGATGCTACAGCCAGTTTTTAATCAACCGATACATGTAATAAAAACCCCGGTAATCGTCCGTTAAGGCAGCATTAACACCAGGATCGCATCCCAAATGCGTTATCGATTCAGTTCCCCATGCTTTTAAAATCTGAAGTAATTAAAGCTTCCGGAATTTAATTGCATCAGTCTCAAGTTTCTATCCATTAACATTTCAAACTGAAAACAATCGCATTTCTCGTGCGTCCTTAATTAAAATAATTAATTGTTTAACGAGAGCGATGTTGCAGCATCACGATTTCCTCTTGTATTTGCGATCTTTCGTTGAGATTTCGAGCAAACATGTCCTTAAAAGCGCAACATGTGTAACTCAGTTGAAATGATGCTCGTAATTATATTTGTTTTACTTTGCCCAAGAGCATTCAATACTTTGCCGTTATTTGAAATGATTAAAAAAATGCCCGAAAAACAGAGATCGTTGTCACAAGACGTATAGTTGACATTTCTTTCTTCAAAAAAAGTAGAAACAATTCATTTTGTACAACGAAGAAAACATGAAAAGCGTGTGTTGACATTTAATCAACAAATTGGTTGCGAGACAGTTTCAATGAGTGCTGACTTATCAACAACCTTCACTCAACTGAACATTAACTATTTTATTGTCCGCTAAAAAAAAAAAAACGAGGAAATTCACCTGAATTATTAATAAACGTTTCAAAGTCGGTGGTGCTTTCATATAGCTATAATTTCTTATAAAAAATCGAAAAAAGTCGCCAATTGTTCAATGGGAAAGAAATCGACCAAAACATTTGAAGCCATTTAAAGAAACCTCAATTTTTATCAATATTTCATTGATTTTTTATAAAACATAAAAATAGCTCAAATATTCCTAAATATTGGCACCTTCTGTATATTCAAATGAGTGATAGAGTTTAATAATGCGAAATCGTAATGCTAAACATTTTTTTAAATACAAAACATTTTAAAACTAGTGGTATTGTAATTATATTAGATTCACACAAGTTGAGTGTACAAGTAATTTATTCCAAATTGCAGATACTTAGCATTTTGGTATGTATAATCCGACCTGATTCTTCAAAATCATAATGTGTATACATATATTGTGTGGTGTGATAGTATAGGGTGAATTTTATACGTTTCTAAAGCCTGATCATTTTAAAAGTATCTTTATAGAATCGCGTTTTAGGAACACGTAGAAAACACCACTTTAACACGTACCTTATTCCTTTGGGAATCAAGCGGTCCATTGGATTGGTCCACATAAATACGAAACAGAAATGCTGAATGACACGTATTTGCGTGATTTGGATACCGTTCTCTATTTTTCGCATCAAATTTCGAGCAGAAAAGGCAAACGTTTATTGATTTTCCCTAATCTCGTACACAATGTTGGTGGGGAGCTACGTGTTGTGTTGTTGGGCGCTGAACCATAATAAATTCACTCGTTTCTTCCTTTCTTTCTGCTTTAATCCGCCATTATTTGGAAGGGGAATTCCCCTGGGTCACTTTAATTCCCGTCATGCTCTGCTAGATCGGAGAAAAGGCCAGTTTCCATTGAAAAGCAAGGGTCCATCGCAGGGATGGTCATTCTCGCAGATTCTCGAGACCAAATGAGACAATTAGCATGCGTAATGCCAACAAATATTTGTTTTACTACGGAATTTGCATACCGGCCTCGAGTGACCAAAAACCTGCCTCGCAAAATGGCCTAATCGGGCCTAATCACGTCCAATCAATGCTAATTGTCCGTCTGTGTGCTTTCTGGAAAACTCGTAATGTAAAGCATCAAAAGAGAAATTCCTCCGATAATTAATTTTTACTTGATCAGGAAACCAGGAATTCGGCGAATGTTAGATTTTCAATAATAAGCATGATTTACAAATAACAGCGGTGATGAGGAAAAATGTGAGGAATATTATGGTGAAATCTCTCGTTAAATTTATCGAAAATATTAGGCAAATATTTGCTAATGACGTTACAATTTTAAGTGGATTAGTTGTAGTCACGAAATGAATTCTACAACCTAGTTGAAAACCGAATTAGAACATGTACTATACATAAATTCTATTGAAATCTTCATGTTCATGCTTGAAAGTCTATAAACCAATGCAAAATTGTTGCGGCACAACTGGAATAGGTGGTATCAAACAAGTCGATAATACAACCAGAACTCATTCCAGCAACATAAAGGAGTAATTTTACTTGCTTGATAAAGCCAGAAATTTGTTGAAATTTTGAAAGAAATTGTTGGAATACAGCAATGTTTATCATCAATTTTTATCTGCAAACCAGCTTCAATCTATAAAATTATGAATAACAAGGCTATGAATTTTTTACGAGTATGAAGAAGTTAATATGTAGAAGAAATTTTCCCTTAAAAGTATTAAAATCTTTCAAATCAACTCCCAAACTTCTGCGGCACACCTGGGAACACATGTTAAAAAAACACAGGGTGTAAATAATTCTAAACTCGCAAAAAAATGTATAATTATAACAAATAAGTTATTTAGTAACACTATACATATAAGTCTCAGCTCATCACGTCTTAGATACATTAATATTAATGTGTTTATGTGAAATTAAAGCATAAAATTCAAATTCAAGTCAAAGCTTGACCACTGACTGAATGCTGGCAATGCAAAATGTTAACCATTAGGTTGGGAGATTATTATTAATGTTAGAAAGAAGAAATGGTAATAATTCCACTGCTGTAATGGGGGAAGTAAGGGGGAACGCGCATTGGTTGCAAGGATGAGGGGGTTATAACAGGTATAAAAGGAGATGGTGCCAATCATGGGATTTGGCTGTGCATACAGGGCAGGGATGTTGTGGGGAAATTTCAATGTAGTCATTTTTGGTACAGGTACTACTTGGGTTAAGGCAGAGATGGAACAGAAATTTTTTTAAGGAAAAGGGAAGGTTAAGGTTCAGGTATGGTTGGAGGCAATAGGGGTAGATTTAAAAAATGTGTAGGGGCGGATGGATATGTTTATATTATCAGCTAAGGAGGTGTGGAAAAGCCTATTCTATAATTTTCTTTTTTAGAGATACTATGGTATTTGTGTGGTTGGATATTGGGATAGTAGTGACTGTGTGTGGGTTGTATTGTGGGAGTTGTAGCTGGGTTATAAAGTGCTTTAAAAGGTTATATGTATAAGGGGGGGAATAACGTATAATTATACTTGTATATGTTGTGTGTATATATTTAAATTTCCTAAAATGATTTAATAAACTAACATTTCATATCAATTGCACTATTGTGCATAATTTTCATCGAAGTTAATAAATAAAAATAAGGGGAATAAAAATATAAATAATGCACACGGTGTATAAAATGTTTTTGAATTTGTATCGCTGCAGGTATCTGGTTTTTAACCCCTCAGATGCATATTTTATTCCTTTCAACGGTGAATATGTAGACACCAAACTATTTTCAGATTTGACTAATGCAAAAGCCTATATGTTCAAAACCTTTGCAAGTTCGCAATTTGAAAATGCATTCATCAAGACAAAGGAGGAGCCAGACAACATTTCAATATAGACAAGAGATCGGGAAATGGGATTAGATTTTGAATGTGCTCCGAATTTCAATGCATTATTGGTGTATGTGTGTGTATGCGTTAGACGTTGAAAAAGTTGCCTATTATCGCTGCCTAACATATTTCATTTTGAATTTTTAGAGGCTTACAGATGGGGTATTGGTGGATGCAAATTGTCTTATATCAATTTATGACAGGTCTCGTACGCAAGCTTTAACCCAAACTTGAAACGATATGATTTATCGCTGAAATATCCTCTTTCTCTCTCACTCTTTTTTTTTCATCATTTTAATTTTCCTTCAATCTTTTAAATAGCTTTTTTTCCCTCATATCTTTTGTGTTTGTTAAACGTCAGCTTTCCATACTTATGAAATTCAACGAAGGTGAAATGCATTACAGGCTCTACATATATACAAAAATCGACTTTTCATACGAGTTTTTATGGCAAGGGCTTTCATAAGTGTCCTTTTTAAGTGATCCTCAGCAGCCTTTCTCTTTCCATTTTTAAATCTATGATGTCAATCAGAAACGCTAGATGGCGAATAAAATTTGCAATTGCAATTCATTAACAACCACTCGCATTTGACAGAAACCGAAAATTCAGACGTTTTAGACGTTTTTATTAAAGGTGAAAGATTTCTGAAGCATTTGCATACATCTCACTGATTATATTCAAAGAAGAATTTCAAATTTAATTTCATGATGTTACAAACGAGTTGACTAATGTCTACAGGGAGTTTTATTCATATCCAATGTTCTCCTGAACAAGTTTGGACGTGTTTATCAAAAGTTTTTGTACAAAAGTTTGTGGTTTGAAAAACGCCACTCTTATACAATTTCATTGCTAAGACCATTTTGTTAAAAACAACATTATGTACATAATTTGCAATTTCATTAAAGAATAAATGTATGTGTGAAGTAATTTTAAAATTTGACATTTTAAATGAACTTTATTGTGATTTTACTGTCTGGTTTAGTGCATTCTATCTGCCATTTTTGATATAGATGAAAAGACTTCAATACTTTCCCTGCTGAGTCACAGACGAACAAATATACAAAAGTGCAGTACATGCATTTTTAGTGTGATTCCAAACATACAGTATCAAGCATTGTAGAAGAATGTCATCATCCAACGAACGAGATGAGCAAACAAGATTTTCATCAAAAAGCAAATAAAGATATATTGCTATATTTTGACAAAATATTGTTGTATCATCCAGCCATTGAAGAAGAATCAATCTTTTATAAAGGAATACGCTTTTCCAATATATATTAATATAAGCACAAATTGAAAATGGATAGAAATATAATATAAGCAAATAACTCCATTATATATTCAATGTGAAAGTATTAAACATTTAATCAAACAATTTGTTAATGACAAAAAATTGAAAGTTGACATAATGAACGCCTTGAATGAAGCGCCGTTGAAACAACAAACTATATACTTAGCTGGAATGAACATTCCCAAACAGCCAATTATTATTCGATGCCACTGGCAACAATTCCCTAAACGTTAATTTGATTTTAACAAAATTTCGGAAAATTACGGAAAAGGGAAGGCTGATTTTAGCTCTCTGACCGCAAACCCAGAATAATGATTGCCAATTAACTTATAGCCAAATTTCCGACTAATAATTAAGCACAAAAATCACGTTAAGCGAGGCAATTAGGATAACTTAAGAAACGTGATTGCCAATGATTACACCTTTAACACCTACTAATTACTGTGCAAAACAGATGGCAAAATGTCTGTTTTGCATCAAAAATGATTAACATTAGGGTTAAATTTAACTTTACAAAAACTCATGTTTAATAATGTACATACTAGGGGGAGGGTAGAGTTGCATCATGAAGGCATAGGTGTAAACTTGTATAACCATACATTCAAGTCTATCAACATATACTGTAATGTGGCAATAAACGAGCAAATATGGGCAAATCTTGATATTTATGTCCATAAACCCTAGTGAAAAAAACATTAGCGATTTCTAATGTTATTTGGAACATTGTTTTCTTTTGGTATCAATAGAAAATTTCTATTGGTTTGAACTGTTTTCTATGGTTCCTGTATTGTCCTGTCAATTGATCATGTGGTTCAGTCAATACAGCTAAACCATAGGCCAATAGAAGTCAAAACAGGAACCATAGAAAACAGTTAAAACCAATACATTTTATTGGTTTTGTCCAAATAGCAATATACAGAATCTGTAATATCTGTAAAGTTCCATTTTTTTTTTCACCAGTTAAAGCTTATAGAACCCCTACAGATTGGCATTGGAAGACCCATGCTTTTCGGTGCATGTCCAACTTTGATAGTGAAAAAAGCATTTAACGAAATAATATTACGCAACCATTGTTTCATGGTTCAATCATCAACAATATCAGGTAAATGTAACGTCTTCAAAATTACTGGATATCATCGATAACATTTAATATAATTAGTCTATTTTTCTTTAAATCTTTCTAATTTAATTTATTCTTAATCTATTCTTTATTTAATTAACTCTTTAACCATCCCCCAGTTAATGAAAAAAAAAATTAAAATGTGTATGCAACTGTGCGTTTCACAGCTCCAGCGGCGCGGTGTTGGACTGTTGCGCGCATGCGCGCATACCTAGGTAGCTGCGTGCCAGGCTGCGAGAGCACTGTCGCTCACTCAGTGACTTCTGGCATGCTGCACAACATTACTACGCAGCGTTACTCCGCAGCACACCCACTTATTTTTTCTACTAACTGCCACTTTTGAGATCGAGAAAACGCCAATGGCAGAAATATATATTGGAACACCCTAGGATTGGACAGAAATGAAATGGAACACGCCAATTTTCTTGTTGCCAAAGGAATACCGGAACTTGGACTTAGGACATTTAATTCCTTTAAATACCTCCATTTGGTCCGACATAAGTGCATTTCATTTCAGCTAAAACATGGCACGAATGTGCGTTGAATGTTTTTTCACTATCAAAGTTGGACATGCACCGAAAAAAATAAGTGTTCCAATACAAATCTGAAGGGGTTATGCAACCGAATTCATGTAATGTCTAGACGTGTCTAATTTGTAGTCTAGTCATATACAGAATGTTGCATGGCACATACCATAATTTTACAGACCATAAGACGCACTTTTTTTTCAAAAAATTGCCTCCAAAATTCAGGAGCATCTTACACTCGCGTCTTATACTACTTTTTTTTTTTTTTTTTTTTTTTAATTGCTTAAAAATTAAGGTGCGTCTTATAGTCCGTAAAATACGGTGTATTTCTTACTCCCGGATCAGCTTTAATGCCATGTATTCCGATTTTCCAAATAGATCAAGTATTAAACGGAATTTGCAGAATTTTGAAGCCTAATCGCGAATAAATTTCACCTTTTTAAACGCGATTCCACATTTCTAGTCCATTTAAAAAATGTAATAACTTCCACACACTATAGGTAACGATGCTTATTATATCTTGAGTTAGAATGCGTTTTGAATCGGAAAACGAAATTATTGCACACTATTGAAAAATGCAATCATATACTTTATCACCGCTTCGAGGATTTTCCAAAAAAAAAATAATAATAAAAAAGTGAAAAAATATATTCCTCGCAGGTAACTCCTGTTCAGTAAAGCATATTAAGTTTGTCGCTTTATTCTCGCTTTTTTCAGTTTACCACAAATACTTGAAAATACAAATAAAATTGTCATGAAACGTAACAATGTAAGTGTTGAAATTTTGTCGCCATCTTAGTGCCTAGACGGGCCCTTTTAGTTTGGGCTCCGGAGATAAATGCCATAAGTTGAATTGCGCGCTATAAGTGCGAAAGGAAGCTTTTAAATCTCGTAATAAAAGAAACGTCGGCAGTTAGCTGTATTCGGCTAGGCCTATCTTACCATAATGGTAAAAGTCACGGATGCATTCAACGAAACTATAAAAGCAGTGAAAAAGTCTCCTTTTTTTATAAGGGATATATCACATCTGGCCGCTCTTTAATATAAAATTGCCAGTACTTTGGATGCGTTTTACTTCCCCATCTATTTATCATAGGAGATGATATTTCGTCCTTAACTTAGTGGCCCACTTCATGTCATGACAGAGAGCAGAATGGCAAGAAGCATTTCGCCATTGGAGGACCCCGGATTTATGACCAACGAAAGCCATTGCGGGAACAAGGGGTCAAACCCCACTGATATCACTCTTTTTCCATTCTCTCTCTCTTTTTTTTTCTTTTTTTTTTTTTTTTTGGCTCAACTTTGATTTTTTTGTCACTTTTGAGCAAGCAAAGCACGTCGAAATTTCATATTTCACCAGGATTCTGTCTATGTCAACGAATGGACAGCATTTGAACACTGACCCTGGTTCTGATAGGATTCATTAATGTACCAAACACGAAGTAAACTTCAAAATAAAGCTACTATTAAATGTAAACACAATTTTAGACTTAGGTTAGGTTAGGTTAGGAAGATGGTTCCAATCAGAATGTCATGGGCGGAGCCAAGCCCCCTGGGCCGTGTTCTAAGTGCCAATCAAAGACAGTCATGGGCGGAGCCAAGCCCGATGGTCTCAAAGGACAAATATCCCGGAGAAAAAACGTCTCGAGGACAAACGGCAGAGGACAAAAGGGGTGGTTATTGCTGTCCTATCTTAACCTCACTAACCCTTCACCATTGTTCATCCTGTTTTCCTTGACCGCACTGACACACTAACTCCTTATGTGCTCCATCCCCAATACCCAATGCTCCATCTCATGTCTTTGCACCAATCTTCACCCCGTGTTTCCATTCAATTCGTTTTTACATCGTTTATCTTCAATCTTACTTTTTATATATCATTTTAAATATTTTACCACTTACTATTTATGCATTTTATACCTTTTTATGTATTATATTGTCACATATTGCTCCATCATTGGTAACTGCAGTTACAGCACCCATAATCACCCCACTTTTCCAACCCTACACTGTCCCCATCTCAGTGCTGTATCTCTTAGCGGCGTTTCCCCCAACTGGGGGATAAATGCTCAATAATTTTTTTTTTAAAAACATGTTTAGTCAATGATGGGTCCTATATAACCTTGTATGGACTGAATGGTCTGCATGTATATATGTTTTTCCACCTGGGTAGCTTGTGATACATCGAAACCAGAAGACATTCGGGGCTTTGTAACTATTCAAAAATGACTTAGCATAAAGAATTAAGTATATAAAATTACCTGAAACGTTAATTTTCTTTTATAATCATCAAAATATTGATACAATATATTAATTTTTGTTATAGATTCCAATGCATAAATATCAAATAGCCAAATAAACCAAAACAACATAATCGTTGATTTCAAAGATAGGCAATTAATATTTGAAGAACTTGCACGATAAACACACTAGTCCCTTTTCTATAAATTCCAAGCGCACTTCTAATAAACATTTAAATTAAGAATAAGAAAACTACTTTTTTCTTTCTGTTGAACCAACGCCCCGGGAAAACAAGTCTTTCTTCTCAAAAATCAATGTTAATCACTGAGACAAAGTGATGTTATTCTTGCGTCTGTAAGGCATATGTGTAATGAAATGTTTGTTATTCCCATGTAGTCTTTAGAATAAATCCTAAAGAGCTGATTTTTTTACCTCATCTTAATATTTGTCTTTATAATCCTAGTTTGTGTTTTAAGCTTGCTGAATATTTCTTATTTTCGTGTTCACTAGTAATAAACCATGGACTTACACACACTTGTAGACAGTTGGTTGTCCTGTTATTCATCGCAAATAATGGATTCCTGTATGGTGGTTACAGCATTTCTGGTTAATTTATTATTTACAAGAGACTATAAAGAATATTTCATTTATTTCTTAGCTTCAACTTATTTTCGAAATTATACTTTTAAACAGCTAGTAACATTGAGGGTTATGACTTACTAAATTTGTTTCAGTGACATTTATAGGACATTTTCTGGCAATCTTCTAGGTGTGTCGCCATGCTTTCAAACATTTTCTAACTACATATTGAATTACAGTGGAATCTCGGTTTACGAACGTCTCTGTTTACGAACACCATTTGTTGTTTCGCTTCACGAACGATGCTTCAGTTCACGAACACATTTCTCTGAACCACTAATTAAAGGTCCGAGTTTCTGAAATTGTTTTACTAGTTCCAGCAGACCATCTTTGTTACGGATAAGTTTTACTAAATACATAAACACCCAATTTTGGGAATATTTGAAAGCATTATAATGCACAATTATGTTATTTAAAATATTATATAAATTTCAGGGAAAGTTCAAACCGTATTAGAAAACCACAGTAAATTTGAACTATAGTAAACATTTATTATGGTTTTCCAGTGTTTGTTTAACAAAATATCAGTTTCCCAAAAATTGTTACCAAACATTAACTATTATTTACTTTAACTTTAAGTAACCATGTTCTATTTTTCTACGATCTATTGTTTCGAAAAATTTGTCAAGAACTTTCACATCAATCAGCCTGTTTTTAGCTAAATTTTGCTATAAATTTGTTCCCAACCTCTCTTGGATTGCCATATTTTCTCCCAAACTCCCTGTTATCGCCCTTTCCCTCGGGAGTATTTTGCACAAACGCTATTTACGTATGTTGAGATTAAAAGCGAGATTGACCGAGACGAGTTTGTACAAGATAATGCCAATGGTTAAAAAGATTAATTAAAAGTAGAATGTAGGAATCTCGTTCAACTCTTCTTGATAATCACGCTTTCTGGCAGCAAAAATCCACCTGAAAACTATAAAATGCACTCGTTTTCTACTTGCCCAATTTTACTGCTCATTTTTAAGTCTCCGCTATTACGTGTTTAGCACGGTGAGCCTAGTATTAATACGATGAAATTTCCAAAAGACGAGAAAAATAAAAACATTAAGGATGAGGGCGGCGAATTATTACGGCTTCAATTTGCATTAATTGCACTTTCATGCCCGAATGTGCGAGCATGCAGTTCATATTTAATGCACAAATCCTCGAAGATGACTATTCGAAATGGTTGCACTAAACAGACACATTTGAATTTCCAAACACAAACGTAGGAATATAAAAACATGGATCTCCATAAACTTTGACTTATTTAATGCTAAAGTAAATATATCAAAGCTAACAATCTCAATTGGCGCACTCTAGTATGTTTATTTAACATTCGACACAGAATTTTTAACTTTTCCAACTCGTTAATAAATGAGCACAAATATATGCTGGATGTATACATGTTATCAATTTATATGTTACAGGGTGAACATAAAGTTATTTTTCGGATTATTCAATTTTATACAATAACTATACTATGTACATACAAACGCTTTTTCTCTCTCCGAAATTTATAGTTTGTGTTAAGTTAACTGCAGCATGCTACGTTAGTAATCCCCCGGGTGGAAAAAACAAATATGGGCCATATATGACTAATTCTAAATATGGCTAGACCAGAAATTGGACACGTCTGGACATATACGGTCAGGCAAATCCATAAATGGCCAGATAAGGCCATACTCTGCCATATATCTCCATGTATGGCTATACTCGCACATGTATCTCCATGTATGGTGATACTTATCCTAATGTTTGCCAGATATGGCCACAATATGAAATTCTATGATATAATCCAAATGTTTCATTAAATTGAAAATAACACTAAATGCAAAAATTGTAATGTAGAGTCATGACATACACTGGTAAGGCCGTATCATAATATATTTTTAGTATGGCTGATAGATGTATAATCAGTGAACAATCAGTTGCTAATTAAGGCACATATCGCCCATCATTTGTCAAATATGGTTCATATATGGCCCATCAAAGGACCAAATATGGCTCATACATAGCTATATATGGACATCATTGGTCAAGTATGGCCCATACATGGCTATGTATGGGCCTTCAAGGGCCAAACATGACCCATACATGACTGCATATGGCCCAGACACGTCCAAGTATGGCCCACACATGTTCATATAACTAGTCCACCCTGGCCAGATATAACTTTATTTATAATCGATTTAACTCTGTTTTCTGCAAATGTATTAGATATAAAAGAATGTTAAGCTTTACACTTTATTATGCAACAAATTTGAATGAGTTTATCTAACAAAAGTCTTAAGTTATTAATTTTTATAATATTTTTAATAATTTATAAATTTGCTTATCGCACTTGTATATTTTTTTATATTCGACATAAAAGGACATAATTATAAATACTAAATTGACAAATGGGATAAAGTTAAGAAGCATTCTTCCAAAATATCTTTTAAAAGCAAATTATGACATTGATATACCTTCGGTCCGCTCAGCAACCAAAACTAAATTTAACGAAGATTTATGAAACTATCGATTCTTGATGACGAGATGTCAATGTATCGTTTCCTTGGATACAAAAACAAATCATTCACGAGCAGTTGCAGTTTGTAAAATAATATCAAAATAGGATTTCAGCACGTTAACAACTGAGAAACTAAGGTAGGATGGAAAGATCAAAAGCAGCTTAATTGTATTTTTTTTTTATCCTCGGATTAATACAGACTAATAAATATCACTTATAACAGTATTAATTCAAGGTACAAGCGAGGTGCATTTAGGAATTAGCCAACTTTTTTTTCTCACTCATCAACAAGATTAGCAAACTGATCCAAAAAACAGTATCGTTCCACCTCGCCTCAGCGCATTCTCTTAACAGGATTTGTCATTAAAAATAATAATTGCGAGATTGTCTTCGTTAAGAGGCGCAGATTCGCTTATTATTATTTTTTTTTTCATCATTCAGCAGCTTGATTTTTGGCAAAAGCATTTTTCCTTCCCACTCAACCTAATTGAAGGCATTTGCTAATAGAAGCAGATAGGAAGCGGAAATGACAGCTCGCCAGAAATCTGTTGTCCTCACTCAGCAATCCAGAGTTTTACGCCCATCAAAGATCCTGGTTATAAACCACACTTTGCGCAAATTTCGCGTTTTTAAAAGCATTTTTCCGCTGACATTCATTGAGGATGACAAGAGGAAAAACTGTGCTATTTGCTCTTTACTTAAGGCACCCCATTACTCGCTCTATACATACATATTTACAATGCTAAAAATGTACTGATTTTTTTTTACAAAATATTTGAATTTTAAATTTATTTTACTTGATGTAGAAGGCACAGTCTATCTGAAATCTGATATTCGTATGAAATGTTAACGATTCCTCAATGATTTTTAAAACAATTTTTAAACTTTGGGAAGTTTTTGGTACATTTTCACACATCACTTTCCAAACTCACTTTTGTCTGCCTGCTCAGATATGGGCTGTATGTTTGGCATGCCAAAGAAATTTAGCAGACGATGTTGTGCGCTGAGTGCACGACTAGTGCGCATGTGCGAACTCAAAAATCGAACGTTAGCAGCCGATTTTACATAAGTGAATTGTTGTTAGGTTGAAAACAAGGGAACAGACCACACAGAACAGAGTTGTCTTCTGTATATACTCTGCTACAGGACAACAATGGCGCTATAGTTAAAATTGTTGTATTCTGAAGTTGCCTTGCATGTGTAGTCTGCTACAGGACAACAACAGCGATTTTATGTCCAGCGTTGACATCACTTCTATGTCGCTGTCATATGGGAATATAGAGAGAATAGTGGAGGGGCTTATGCCCGACCTAAAAACGAGAGCTGAATTGCGCATGCTCACACCCTACCTATCTGGAAGCAGACGATATTAATTTGTGTGTGAATAGGACTTCAAGCAGTATTCACACATCATATTATAGGCCATAAATACGAAAAAAGAAGGGGAGACCGGGGTAAAGTGGTTACACTTTTTAGAATTCATTTTTTTTGGGGGAAAAATTATTTAAAATGTAGCATTTTAAAAGAATACAAATTAATACACAAGCCTTCAGGATCTGTATACATTTTGTCATCGTTTTAGAGCAACTGGTACTTTTTTTTTGCTATAAAAGAATAAAGTTGGCTGCGCAGACTGTCCCACTGTGCCCCTATACCGGGGCAAAGTGAGACATGGCATGGGGTACTGAGGTCCACGCGAAATTAAGACAAATTTTACAAGAAAAAGAACACCACATTGATTAATTGTGTTTAATTCAGCACGTAAATTTAAAATTCCAAGTATAAATTACAAAAACGATTAAAATTAACCATAATTACAGCAGCTTTCATATTTTCACTGCTTACTTGTCCAAACATGGATTTTTTCTGTGATTGTGAACCATTTTTACTTTAAAACATAAATGTAAACAATGTTTTTATTAAAGTTTTGATTAATGAGAAAATATACAAATATTTTTCAAAAAACATTAATTTGGGTATGTTGCACCCCATAATGTTGTGGTCCACCATACCCCGTATAACTAATTTGACTTGAATAAGGCCATACAACTGTTTACATGGCTAATTAACATAAACATTAGTTTGAAATTACAGCTGGATATATACACTCGTAAATGGTATATTGCAGCATTATCAATGTTTTATAATTTAACCTAGAATAAAAACCCAATTGCGAGTTGAATAATTACTTTTCAAGAACAAAAACTAACTGCAAATATTTTCTTCTACACTTGTGTCAGATCGCAGACATTTTGGTTAATGTAAGAGTGCTGCATACAGCTTCTTTGCAAATGAAAAACATTGGGTTGCTGATAAAACCTGATTTTATAAAGACGTTGTACCACTGTGCCCCGGTCTCTCCTATAAGCAATTTCTTGTTAATGAGATACCTAGATGTATGGGCATATAAATTAGGAGTTGATGGGATTCCAACCGGTCTACAAATGCTAAAAATACATTTTAATTAAGTCAAAATTATGTTTCCAGCACATGAACAAAATACTTTATATCATGTTTGCGATATAGTATTGTGGGATGCGTTACAAGTAACATGTGTTGTGTTCCCACCAATTCCAGAATTGTGGCATTTGAAACACAATTGTTCCATCTAAATTAATACTAATGTGTAGCGATTAGCGTTATGGCTCGCGATTAGTTCCTTAAGTGCAAACTTAAGTAAATCACATGAGCTTTATTTTGAAACACGTGTGTGGGCAATCGAAAGGCGCACCTTAAAGGTTTCCAAATGTTCATCGATGAATAATTCAGGATCTTGTTAGTTAACTCGAACGCAAATCTTGAATCGGTACAGATGAGATTTTTATCTTGGAAAAGCCGTCTCGGAAGGTAAACAAACGGATCAATCTGGTTCTCACTAAGAAGGCAAACCCAGACTAAGTAAGGCGCTTCGACCAATTACTCAAAGTGCGAATGTTGACGGAGCAAATTTTGCATATTTAATTTCTACGAAGCACATTTTTAGCATCGGATTAATGCAACTTTAGGAATAGGGTGCGACGCACTCGAGGGGATATTAATTCGTTAAAAGGCTTTTTAAACGATTCCGAGAATTCATTTCAATTCCACATATTTGCACTAAGTTCAAAAGAGGCGACGAACACGAACCTAGTTTGGTCAAAATATTGAACCCTATCTATATATATATATATATATTCTGAATAGATGATTTGATTGAACATTTGGTAATGAGTAGAAATTTGATACAGTTGAAACGACACTAAAGCACTTTATGAGATTGTTAGGTTTGGGGAAAATCAACCAATAAAGAACACCAAGCTTTTTTTTATCTTTTCAACATTTCTGTAATATGTTATTCGTTTTCACAAAATCCTATTTTATAAAAAAAAGAGCAAAGACTTAAATTTAAAACGAATTCAATACAATGTTTAAGAAATGTATAAATTATTTATAATATGATGATTTTCATTTTCAAGTCAATTTCCTTGATTATCCCCCTTTTGTCGCCATCCATCAAATCCACAATTTTGCCACGTTTGTCCAATGATCAAAGGATTTATATATAAAGGTCAAAGCTGTCTCAGATAAGAAAATGTATTGTACAACGATCAATATAAAGGAAACAATAGAAATAAATGAAAAATAGAAACAATGACTACAGACTTGGGGTGAAAAAAAATCTTAATAATTTGAAACGAAAGTAAAAATTTTGCGAGTGAATTTACTATTAAAACGATATTAAAACGACCAAGTTAAATTAATACAATTACAAGATAATTATTGTAATAATAATAATGGTAATAATGATAATAAATGTAATTACAGATACAATGCAATTATGGAATCTTATGTTTTAGCAGGTAAATTATCGATGTGGACTCGAAATAATATTAATAATAAGAATAATTACATCGTCAATTTATATTATTACACCCAAAATTCCCCACTTCATTAGTGTATAACTATTAAAAATTCTAACTGAATTTTTAATGTAGTAGTATCTTAACCTTGAATAAATTCAATAAAAAATATTTTAAGGCAGTCCGGTGCTTTTACATGTTGGTAGTTTATTTTTTAAAAAAAGCAGGCAAACAAACTCATGAAATTTTAAACATTGAAAGTAGTAAGATTATGGACTTAAATGGTAACTGACTGGGCGAATAAGCAAGTTTGCCTGCGCGTCGTAAATAATTTATGAAGATCTTCGTGTAGCAAATTGGGATAATCATAGGGCATAGAGAAAGTATTGATCTTAAGGTAATTAAAGATTATTAAGTACAAAGCCTGCATGTTCTCTATGATAGCAGCTAAGAGACAGCGAGTCTTGCAAGAAAAGGCTAGAAGGAAGGATGAGGTCAACGGGGATAATGCACCCGAATATAATTTTATAAGAAGCTAAAGATTAAAATCGAGCAACAACACAATTCTCTGAACTTAACTAGGTAGCGAGGCACGGATCGTTAGCATAAATAATTTTTTAAGTCACTTATGGATTAGAAAAAAACGTGGGCGAAATATCCATGGAAGTATCCTAGCAAAGCTAAGCTTTTTCAGTTTGATAATTTTGGCTTTATGCATCTATTCTCTTAACAGCAAACCTATGAAAAAATGCTTCGGATTTATGACAGGTTAATCTTGGTGAAATAAACCTACTGTACACCATATTACTTCTTCACATGTTATTTTTTATTCAATTGTGTAATTATATTTGCCTAAATGTCGAAATATTAAAGATATTCTGGAGGTCCTAAATTATGTTTCACCCTGTATGTATATAGAATAAATAAGATCAATACATGGCTATACGTATATTGGCACAGACAATATACTACTCTTGAGAAACATGTTTTTCCAAGTTTAAACAAAATATTACTACCATAATAATATTCTATATAAATTTCTAAATAGTATCACGTTTTAGTTCTTGCCATTTATCCTACAATGAAAAATTGCCAATTGATGAATAATAATAACCATCTTTTGAGATGTTAAACCTTAAAAATAAGCAGCTTGGAATATAATATGTAGAAGTTTATACATGTACTTTAGTGAAAATCATATCGCTATAACAATTCCTTGTTTTTTAAGGGTTTATGACACACAGAAACAATAGACGTGCTAAAAATGTCATTCTCAACCTTGTATAACGATGACTTTTTGAGCATAACCATTTCAAACATAGCACAAGAATAATAAATGAAAGGCAAAAGTTGACATTTAATAAGCTGAGAGAGAGCCCCAAAAACACGTAATAATACGTCAATTTTTAATCTCGTTTTTGAAGACGTAAAATCTTCTATACAAGTTAAGTTTCGGGTAAGACGTTCAATTAATAAATCTCGTCTTTTTAATTTCAGACATAAGACAATTTAAGAAGCAAACACATCGTATTTTAATAATTGTCAACTCGTGCAGTAAGCCTACTTGCTCTCAGCTCCCATAACGCTCGTCTGATTAGCAAACAAGGGGATCAACAGATCCATATTCGAGTAATTAAATTCAGATTGAAGAATGCAGATTCGTGAGAAATGCTTTGCAACAAAGGATCCAGTGAAGCGTTACGTATAAGGACTGATTAATGCACGAATGACATTAATCAAGGAAGACGGAATTTTAGGTGAAAATGCCAAAGAGATGGAGCATAATGAGACGAGTTTCATTTTGGCAGTAATTCGAGAAACCTATAGAAAACTCACAGAAGTTAACCCTCGTGGAAATGATACGTGTTTCTAAAAGGCTATACATGGCAGGGGTTCAACACTTAAAGCATATGCCCTACACTTAAAACATCTAATTGTTGATTTATCAGAATTCATAGAAACATTTCATATATAGAATATATTTATACAATGTAACAACACATAACGATACTTTTCTTAATGGTGTCTATATTGTAAAAAAGTTTGAAATAGTGCTAAAACTATTTTACAAATCAAGATTTTCTTATGTGATGTGTACTCAAGCATAGTCATTATTAGTTTTGCGAATAAATCTCTTCTGGAATTTATCCAGGCAGTTGAGCACAGCCCAGGCCCAATGGGGGGCGATGTAGGTAATTATTGGACTGAGGATTGAATTAAAGAGGGATAAGTGGGTTTGTATGTGGCTAAGGTGTTTATGTGCGAATACACTTATTAGGGTTCTTGCTTGGAGGGAAAGTTTTGATTTGAGGGATTACAAGTAGGCTGTACGCCTCCATTGTACATGAGCTTAATCCCTAAATTAGTCAATGTTAGTTTGATATCAGTTATGTAGAACGCCACGAGTTCAGATATAATATTTCATACACAGTATTTTCACATTTTGCTCATTAAAATGACCATTCTAGATGATAACTTATAACACACTTAAATCTAATTAATTTTAATGTAGTGATAATAATTTCACTTACCGATTGTTATTTACGCAAACTGGAGTTTACCCAAAATGCCATTCAAACAAATCAAATCTAACAATGTTAGAAATATCAGTTTAACTTACCTGAAAATAAATAAAATAATATTAAGTTTATTGCACTGGTAAGCAGTTTTCACAATTAAAAGTATGTTGCTACGACACACATCTACTTTATGATTTTGAAAATCGTAACGAATTGAAAAAATTACACCGATTAAATCTTAAACGAAAAGCACGTGAAAGTAATACATGTAAGCTTTCATTTTTCTTTTCACTCATAACATGTTTCCATGTTTCGTACGATTGTACATTGTAAAAGTTCTCTAATTTTCTTATTGCTATTTGCAAAATAAATAAAAATGGTAGTACTATCAAGACACATCTCATAATAAATGTTTATCAACCGCAGATTTCCATCTCCTATTTTTGTTGTTGAATGAATTGTCATTTTCAATTTTAACTTTTTACTTCTCTCTTTCAAGTTTTCTCAGTCATCTTGGAAAAAGGATTGAGCAAGGGTTGAGATGAAATCACGTCGATGCCATTCTAAACCTAGGCAGAGTTTTATCTGTAGATTTCTCCTCACCCTGTTTTCCATCTGCTGAGGCCCATTTGTTTAGAAATGGCATCCGACGTGACAGGATATGCTACTTAAGCACGATTGCAAAAGCGTGACATTGTTATTTCAATCGCGCCCTTAGTGCACTATATCAAAATCCAGCACGAAAATTGCCAAGGATTTCGTCGCATTTGCACCGACTCTTATGCCATTGCTCCCCATTTCTGAAAATGCTATTAAGGTGACGTTAACGAGTTATGTTTTGTTTCTTAACTTATGATATACGTAGATTCGCGAAAGAAAATGGAGCAGGTACACCGTATAGTACTATCCTATACGATTGAACCAAACAATTTAACAGATGTTAGTATCAAAATAAAAACTTATAAATACGAGACATTAATTTGATTTCATTAATATAATCTATATATCAATGTTTATCAAAAGGTGAAGCTTGGAACAGGGTGGAATAAAGTAGAAAAAGGTTTATAAGACCATGTCCATACTTGTGTGTGCCATATATATATCCCCTGTAGCTTATAGTTGACCACATATGGTTACTAACGGTTATATTTAACCACTGAATGATCTAATAACTATTACAAAGCAGTGGCGAAGCGAGGATATTTGGCACCCAGGGCAAAATGTCATCCATTGAGACTGTGATTTTTATGGAATTTTCATTCAGTATTGGTTCACTTTATTAAAGGTGATTATATAAACACAATTGTCTTAACAGTCGATTAAGAAGTTGACCATGGCAAAACACACCAAAAATGGTGTTTTTTAAACCATGGCAAGGGTTTAAAAAAGAGGGTCAAAAGTCATCCATTGAGACTGATTTTTATGATATTTTCGTTCAGCGTTGGTTTACTTTATTAAAGGTGATTATATAAACACAATTGTCTTAACAGTCGATTAAGAAGTTGACCATGGCCAAAAATGGTGTTTTCTAAACCATGGCAAGGGTTTAAAGAAGAGGGTCAAATGTCATCTATTTAGACGGTGATTTTCATGGAATTTTCGTTCAGTGTTGGTTCACTTTTCTAAATGTGATTATATCATTAGAATCGAATGAAAATTTAACAGTCGCTTAAGTAGTTGACCATGGTAAAACCCACCAAAATGTTGTTTTCTAAACCATGGCAAGGGTTTAAAGAAGAGGGTAAAATGTGATCCATTGAGACCAGTGGCATAGTGAGGATATTTGGCGCTAAAGAAAGGTAATTCACACATATTTGTGCACATTGGCAACATGATTTTAACACATTGTGTAAGTATAGATTTGTTGACCGTTATTACTTTAGAAGCTTTAGCAACTTGTAGTCATTGGCAAGGTATTATCGTAACACTATCGCGTGTTAAACTAGAGTGCATTTACGTGTGCTTAAGTGTTAATTGTGCCTGCAATCATCGTTTTCCAATAAGATATAATATAAGTTAATAAGATGGTTTTGTCAATGCCACCATTAGCATGTCGATTAAGGGGCGTTTTCGCCATGCAAACGCGGTCATACTGGTCATTTGAATCCAGCGTGCATGTATTTATTATATATACTTGCCATACCGTTTTACATACAGGTTGTCTTCTCAATAGATACAATGAACATGGATAATTAGACGGTAATTACGCGAGAAGCTTAACATGATCAGACCATTTAATTGCCATTGGATGTGCATTACGAATATATGAGCATAATGTGCCGCATTGAAGTCAGAAATTGGTCAACAAATGCAATACTTAAAAGGCTTTATTGGCGATAAAAAGACCTTTCAAGAGTCAAGCATCCGCAATCATCACAACGAGCTTTATAGCAATAACAAAAAACAACACAAAAACAAAAGGAAAAATAACGATAATGACCAACATGGGAGGAGTGACAAGCTATTTTTTTAATAGCGAATATAAAGTACAATGAAAAGTAAGGTCGTCAAGAACACATAGTGACGTCATAAATCAGGCATTAAACGTTCCATTTAAAAAATCTGTTGCCTTCTCAGCTTATACCTATACAATGCAAAAACTTTCCTTGTGAGAATCAGAAAACAAAGATTTTATGGGGTGATTCATTAGCTCTATTTAAATATCATCAAAATTGTTTTTCAGTTAAATTTCTGCTTGAAAATCCAAATATGGGCCATGTATAAATAAAAAAAATTCGACAGATCTGGAATGGGACATGTCTGGAATTAGGCATGTTAGGAATGGGGCATGCCTGGAATGGGACACATCTGGAATTGGGAACATCTGGAATTGGGCACATCTAGAATGGAACATAATTGAAATTGCATGGACATATCTGGAATTGGACATATCTGGAATTATCTGGGATTGGACATTTCTAGAATGGGATATATCTGGAATTGGGCATATTTGTACTTGTATGACTAGGTTTGATCTTATATTTCCGAGGTATGCCCATTTATAGTCATACCGACACACAAAAATCCATGTTTGGTCATATCTAATATTGGCTCAAAATTAGTAATTTATGAAGAATGTGGAGTTTTGTACCCCATAAGTACCCACATTTGGTTCGTCAGTACTTATTTAAGGCCCATGCATGGCTATAGATGTGATTCATCATTGCCAAGATTGTGATTAAACAATATACATGAATAAATAATTGGTTCATCAGTGGGTAATTTAAGTATATAGTCCATCATTGCCTAAACATGGATAACAAATGGCCCAACATATGTGTAACAAATATGTCCCAGCCAGGGGTAGATGGTAACCATATTCGATTCGCGAGCTCTATCTCAAGTTACTCCGAATTCTTAAGACTAAATTTCATAAGGGGATGATGGCGGCATTAAATCTAATCCTGTTTTCATCCCTCGGTTTCGTTATAGCTTACAAATCCTCGTTCGTTTTCTACGGGTGTGGTTTTTCCAGGCTCATCAGCCTGACGCTTATCTAATCAGCTTAAATTTTCGGGATAAAAATCGCCATCTTTTCGTATACATAAACTATTGGATTCGCAGAGTGGAATTAATAAGCCCATGAAGCGAAATAGCGCCGTGTCCCCCTATATATCCATGTCCGAACCAATTAAGCGTTATGCTCACTAAGCTAGCTTATGAACGACGTTGTCATTCGTATCCTAGGCATTCGCTCAAAAGCCGCAACTTCTAAATCCATGTCTCACAATACGTCGCCATATTCAACATTAAGATAGACATAAACATTGGATAAAACATACAACCAGCTTCTCATACTGATAACACAATATTCAATGTATGTAAAAAATGGCCTTACATGAGGCCTAACACCTATCCAAAGAAAGGTGTCAATTAGCCTTATTCCGGTTCAGATATTATTCCGGTGGTAGATATGATGTATTTCCAATATGGCTCATTCATGGTTAAGGGGTGATCCATAAATTATGTCACACTTTTTTGACTCTTTTTAAACACCCACACCCTTTGTCACAAATTTTAATACATCCCATCCATAATGATGTCACAACTCGTCGATTACCCCCTCCCCAATTA
>JAQGBW010001791.1:0-23254 GCA_034698625.1 Julus scanicus | reverse complement strand
TAATAAATTAGCAATTCTTAATAAGTTTGCCAAATAAGGTTCAAAATTGTTCTAATGAACTTAAAAAAATCGTGGTGGTCAGTTGTAGAAAAAATTTTTTTTGTTGGTGGTCGAATTGTAGAAGAGATCCGATTTTTCTACTTGCAGTTCTTGCTACAAAGATCAACTAGAGAAACATTTGAAAAAGTGTAATTTTCGTGAAAAAGTGCAACCGGTAAGGCCGATCGATGTTTGCGTTTAAATTTCACTGTCTCATCAGTTTCCAACATTTTTTAATTCAACTTTGATAATCTTTTAAGCCATTTTATGAAAGAAGTATTAACTCTGGTTATGGAACTGACGATGCTTCCAAAGAAAAGGTTCATTAATATTCTTACTGCCGAATGTTTAAATTCTTTAAATATTGTGTAAGCTTAACAATTTGTTGAAAACAAATTTTAGGTTCCGATTAGCAGTATATCTGATTCATCATTATTGCACATATTGGAAAAGCTGGAAAAAGCATACACTGGTAAGTTATTATGTTAGGTTTCAAGTTGCATGATAGTGGAAAAATCCTTGCTTTTGGCAATTTTCTAAAAAAACAACTGCTAATTCTCTCAAATAAATGTAATCATTCATATTACACCTGTTTCAGAAAATGTAAAACAACCTCTGAAAAACGTACAAAGCTGTGATCTTGTGGAAGATGAATTGAACAATAACCCATATTATGGACAATCAGTTTCTAAACACTTGAAGCAAAACTCCTCCCTTATAGGAATTATGAAAGAAAAGGGATTCTTAGAGAATGGTCAATGTTTCATTGAGTTTGGAGCTGGTAGAGGTAATCTTAGACTGATATTATTTTATTGAAAATGTGAATTCCTATCAATTCGATAAATAATACTATATAATTTAATGATTTTAAAGGACAGTTAACATATTGGCTTATTCAAGCCATGGATTCGACTCCAGAATCTTCGTTTGTTCTAATTGATCGTGCAAGCCAACGACACAAGGTACGGCAAAAATTACTACACAAAATCTGCAAGGGATTTTATCCTGATGTCCTCTCCAACTTTTTTGTGGATTATCACCACCCTACCTCTAATGTTGCAGATATTTACAGTTTGATAACAAATATGAAGTGAAGGACAAATCAAAAATCACCAGGCTAAAAATTGACATTGAACACTTAAATTTAGGTATGAAGTAGCATTTAAAAATGTTCTTTGAAAGTGCTTTGACTGGGTTACTTCTTCTTTTAACTCTAGCTAGAGTACCAGAGGTATTTAACAGTAAAAACATTATTGCCTTTAGCAAGCATCTTTGTGGTGCTGCTACTGGTAGGTACCTTAATGCAATCTTGTATTTAAATTATAAACACAACTATCGTAACATTTCTTTTTTTGCATTCTATAGATTTAGCGTTACACTGTCTAGTTAATTATAACAAGTCCAAAACAGAGAAAATGAGAGAAAACTCAAGCAGGCAAGAATAATATGAACATAGCTAGTCATTCCGAACAGCAGATGTTTGTCCTAACATTTTTGTATCTTTTCTAGTGTAACTGGATTATGTTTTGCTATGTGTTGTCATCACCGTTGCACCTGGAAACAATATTTCGGAAAGAAGTATTTTGAAAGTTGGGGGTTCGATCAAGAAGATTTTGAGATGTTGCAAAGCATATCAAGCTGGGCCACATGTGGCTCTAAAGAAACTTCTGAAGCCAGCGACTTAAGCCCAAGTCAAAGGTACCGAAAAAAACCATCCCTAATATTTTATAAAATTAACTGAATTTGTATTTATACCAGATTTTTGTAAACAGGTACCACACATTGGGTTTAACACCTTTAAAACGCATGGAAATTGGAATAAAATGCAAGCTGCTTATAGATGAAGGTCGATTAAGGCACTTAAAAGACAATGGCTTTGCAGCAGAGATGATCGTTTATGTTGACAAGGACGTATCCCTTGAAAACGTGGGGTTACTCGCTTACAGAAATCCAGAACTTGCATCAAAAACTCAACACGCAACATCTTGATTTTTACATGGAATTTTCGTTTTTAAAGATGTCATACTGCAATTTTCATGCAATAAAAAATTGGATGTAAAAATAGGTAGTCTCATTTTAACCATGGGATGCATAATGGGCCAACAGGTGGATTGGGGGTAACTATGCAAATAATTTTGGCTGATTGAAAAGCGAATTTGCATAAAAACTGTTCATGATAACTACACACAACTACTGATTTTATGCAAATTCCTTTTGTAGTCTGCTAAAATTGATAATTGCAAGACCACCTTTACTATCAAGGATTAAAAAAACTTAATTATCCTATATCTTTAAGCATCATTTATTAATGAAAATAGACAAGAATTATAAAGCACTTAATAAAATTTTTTTTGCAAAGTAACATTGAAAAAAAGCATACTCTGGGCTAGATTTACCAAACAAAAAGTTGAATTACTTATTCACTGTTTAAGATAAAATAAAAAGCAACAAACAAAAAAACGATTTTAACAATAAAACCGCCGAATACTTAGCGGTAAAAAGTTTTTTAAGTTCAACTTCTAATCCCAGCTTTCTGATTCTTGCACACCCTTGTCGTCATTATTATCCCATTGGTCAACTTCGGTTGAAGGAGCATTTCCACGAATTTCCTGCAAAGCAAACCAGTGGTAAGTCATACTGCCTTTAGTAACTTTTTGAAAAGCATTCATTATCAAACTCACCTTGTTACTACGTATATCATATCCCCCGAAGCGACCTCTGGAAAAGCCGCCGCCACCACCCCCGAAGGAATTTTTGGCTTCTTCTTCTAGCCATGCAGGTACTTCTTGATTGGCCTAAAGGGTAAACATGCATTATGATATATTTTCCTTTAGGTCCAAAGTCATTTGTTAAATGTTTTTTAACTTACATCGGCCAAGACTTTAACTAAATCTTTTGCCATGTCTTTATCCGTTTCTGGGTTATAAAAGCTAGTTGCACGCCCTAAGTTCCCCACTCGGCCTGTGCGCCCAATGCGATGGACATACTCCGATATTTCTTTTGGCATATCGTAGTTAATCACATGCTCCACATCTTTTATGTCCAAACCACGTGATGCAACTGATGTAGCCACCAAAACTTGCCTTCTCCCAGATTTAAAATCGTCCAAGGCTTCCTCCCGCTGTTGTTGAAACCTATCCCTAAAAATGTGAAAAAGATCAGCTTTAGTACCACAATTTTTTATTTTACTGCTTAACAATCTATAATTAGTAAAAATGTATTTACCCATGTATGCTTGTTGCTGACAAACCAGGACTCTGGCAAATAATGGATGAAACAAAGTCAGCCTGACGTTTCTGCTCGATAAACACCAAGATTCTTTTACCTCCTGCAGCTACATGAAATAGTCAACATCCATGTTTATTGTTAGAAAAATTACAGTGTAAATTTATACAATTTAAGTGCAAGACTAACCTAAGATTTCTAGCAGCTTTTCTCTTTTTTCATATGCCTGTACAAGAACAATCTCTTGCTTAACATCTGAATTTGCTCCACCAACCATTCCAACAGCCAAGAACAAATAATCATGTAAAAATTCCCTGGCCATATTCTGGATTTCTTCAGGAAAGGTGGCACTGAACATCAATGTGTGTCGTTTGTCCTGAAAACAACGTAAAGAAAGTTTCCCATTAATTTTAAGCACATCTATTATATACACAAAAATACCTTATCTGAACAGATGAAACACGTTAACTCTTTATACACAGAAGCCGAAACCTCTTTCTAAATACAGGGATTTAAGAACCTGCATCCTACACCTTTCAACCGCTGTGAACACTTACCTTAGATTGCATTGTTGAATGCCTCACAATTTTTTCAATGTCAGGTTTGAATCCCATGTGTAACATTTTATCAGCTTCATCCAAAACCAAGTAGCGAATATTAGCAAAGCTTAACTAGAAAAAAATTGATAGCACAGTTCAGCATCAATACCAATTCATGGTTCGACATTTTCAGCAATGTAACAGATACCAACCTTTCCCCTTTCAACAATATCCAAAAGACGCCCAGGAGTAGCAACACAGATGTGGCATCCTCGAGCAAGTTTACTCAGTTGATGACCGGTGTCAACACCACCGTACAAAACAACCACCTTAATGACGCTGTCATAGGCAAACTTATAAGCTTCATTGAAAATCTGCTTTGTCAGCTCCCTTGTTGGAGACACTATTAGTACATAGGGTGCTTGAGTTTGTTCAAATTCCCCACTCTCCAAGTTTGATTCCATCAAGTTGTGCAATATTGGCAATAAGAATGCAGCCTAAAACGAGAAAGCAAAATGTTTTTTTTATGAAGAACAATCAAATTTTAAATTTGTGTGCTAACCCGATTATTCATCTAAGTATCTAACTTAATTAAAGAGTAGCTAGCACAAATAAAAACTTACGGTTTTTCCTGATCCCGTTTGAGCACAAGACATCAGATCTCTATCTGCCATAATGGCTGGAATTGAATATTTCTGCACAGGGGTTGGAGTTTTATAACCCGCTTTACGAACATTTTCCTTTAGCAGAGGACGCAGCCCAGAATTTTCAAACGATGTAATGGGGTTAGGAATATTGCTACCAGTTATTTTAACCTGACTATTCTCAAGTTTGCTAAAATTAATTCCAGAGGGAATGCTAGCAGAAAAAATGCTGTCTTCATCCTCTGGTAGAGAGGGAGGAACGTACGATGGCACCTTGGGCTTATCACAGTCAGTTTCACTTTCTGCAACATAAAATATCAATCAAAACCATTGCTTTTTAACAACAAGCCTCACTAATTATTGTTCAAAGACTGTCACATAGAAACTAAAAACCTGAATACACACCATCTCGTGGCCTAAAGCCTCCTCCAGAAGCATCATCCTCACTTCCATTTCCTCCACCTCGACGAAATCCACCACGTCCACCGCCACGACCCCTGCGGCCTCTTCCGCCCTGATCATCATCGCCACCTCCAGATCCACCCCACGTTTGATCATTAGAATCTCCGCCATCACGATTTCCATAGCTGCCACCATCGCTTCTGTTCCAAGTTCTATTACCGGAATCGCTTTGGTTATCATCTCTGTTTCTGTATCCACCTCCTCTCCCACCGCGGAAGCTTCTTTCGCCGTTTTGCTGATCGTCCCTATTATTCCAGGTCCGGCCACTTGAGTCCCCATTATCATCATCGTTTCTTCCGCCTCTGCCTCCTCCCCCACGCCCCCCGCGATATCCGCTGGAACGGTTATATTGAGATTCGCCCCCATTATTTTCATCTCCATTCCGGTAACCACCACGTCCTCCACCTCCATTTTCATCTCTATTGCGGTAACCACCACGTCCTCCACCTCCATTTTCATCTCTGTTGCGGTAACCGCCACGTCCTCCACCTCCATTTTCATCTCTGTTGCGGTAACCGCCACGTCCACCTCCGTCTTCATCTCTGTTGCGGTAACCGCCACGTCCTCCACCACCGTCTTCATCTCTGTTGCGATAACCGCCACGTCCTCCACCTCCGTCTTCATCTCTGTTGCGATAACCACCACGTCCTCCGCCTCCATAATTTTCGTCTCTGTTTTGGTATCCCCCACGTCCTCCTCGGCCGCCACCTCTGCCTCCTCTATTTCCAAAGCTTCCTCTATCTTGTCCACTATTCGAGTCCCATGTATTTCCTTTATTTTCATCTCCTTCACCCCATTTCGTTGAAGGTTCACTGGATGGGGTCTCCTCCCACCCGCTGTCCTCTGAAGCGCTTACGCCAGACTGTTGAAATCCACTATCACCACTGGGTTCCGCATTTGCACCAAATCCTCTTCCAACACCTTTCTCTCCATTGCCATCACCCTGGTCACTGAACCACCTGCCTCTTCCGACTCCCAAACTTAAATAACAAGAAACATATATAAGCACATCTTATACACTTTATTAACTAGTTTATTGTATTAATTTCATGAACCAGGGACATTTTAGTAGCTAAAATATCCATGACAAGTATCAATAACTATCATATTTGCAAGTGTGAAATTGGTTTATGTTTTGTTAGCACAAGTTTAAAAAGCTATTGTGACATACTTTTGACGCCTTTCAAATAAATGATGAAAGTATTTTATGCTGGGATGCTCAAGGTTAATTAACGATTACTACAAACCAGTGTTCAGGAACTACAGGGAATAAGTAACTACCATTACGAAAATAATGTTAAGTAGCATAATCATGGCAAATTTGTAGAGCAACAATCTCAATTAGCTTCCAAACAAGCTTAAACCAAGATTTTAGATTTTGATGGCTAACTTTCCTTTCTGCTTACACAAATTCGGACAGATCAAAGCATTTACTAATCCTTTAATCCAGGATATTGACCTAAGTGGTCACTCTTTGGTGACACATGTAGGTGCTTTCCAATTTTTAATCTGTATTGTCACTAGTTAATTTGATCTTTTGTAATACAGTGTGAAGCATATGGGAAGATGTATAAAGCGGCCAGACTTAACAAAAACTAATTTGCTTTTTGTACATTGGCCAAAAACATTTCCCACTAAATGGTCAGTCAGAAATGGCACCAGAACATTGACATAATTAATTGCATGTGCAATTATCTCAACCATGGAATTGGAAACTATTTTGGAAAATGCTACAAGTATTCATCATTATCTGAACAGGACTGTCATAACGGTAACCTTAAAAATATTCTGAGAAAGAATACTGACGTACTAACCTCATATTCGTATTAAGTTGAGTATCACCACCTTCAGGAGCACAACCTAAAAAAAAAACAACAACAATAAACAATATAATAACAGTTTATCTATGGTCATGATCAAAGAACATGTGGTGTCAATTTACACTTTAGTGAGATATTTACTATGCTATATGCGCAAGTACAGGAAACGCCAAGAAGGCGCTTTGGGTCTTTGATCTTCCAAATTTATCAGATGTCCACCCGTGGGACATTTTTTCTCAAAAAAAGAATAATAAACTTGCTTTCTAGGACGTTTTATTGCCCAGGGAACTTTCACCGCTCCCACCAATCAGCGTTTTGTCACACGCCGCCTTATGGGTATAATTCTTTCCTCTTGGCAAAACCACATGTTAGAAACGTGTGCTAAACCACTACAGATTAAGGTTCTGCATTGAAGCTCAGTTTGAAAGATAACAAAACCTTTAATAGTCGTGTTGCATTACAACTTGTAAATAGGCTCAACAAAGGAATAATCAACTGGTGAAGGGACACAAAGAACACGTAAAAGAGATTTTCAAACACTTAATTCATAATCATACATATGTATGTAAAAACAGCTCATTTTCACGGAAGATGTCAACTTTATTTCTAGTATTCTAGATGTTAGATTTGACGGCTAATTAATGTGACAATTAATTGACATAGAAAAAATGCAAATGCGCTTTTTCCATAAAGTCCATCAAGCTGAATGGGATAACACTGATTAGTTGAATATTACAAAATCCTGACTCATAAACTAATTTCTGCACAACTATCAGCAATTTGTTGAGTACCGCTTAACATTGTTTGCTCTAGTGTTGATCATTCACCTTTGTCAACTACATACTGAAGTATGAAATAATCTTTTTCATCAACAATTTGAATAAATATTTTAATTTGATACACGCATTTTTATTCTGAAGAAAAAAATGAAATTGAAAAGATGATAAGCTTTCCAAATTAAGCAATTTAAGAAGAAACTTGAATTGATCCCCATAGAAAATTTAATAATTTTCAACTTTATGATAAGAATTATTCAAATAAAAAAATCTGAATAAATACAGTGGAAGATTTTATGCATGCATGCAGTGCTTAGTAGCTATCAACTGCAAATTGTATATTTTTGACATTCGAGTGTTAACATTTTAATTAGATAATTCGACAGTGTTGTTACATAGCCAATCTAAAAGTATTTATGAAAGATGATGTACCTCAACTCTATTTTGGTGGTCAGTGTTCTCAAAACCAAGGTTTAAAATCAAAATCGCTAACAAATTTTGCCGATTCAAGAAACACATGGCTCAAATTTCACAATGATCGAAGAACAATGCAATGCTCGTGAAAATCGAAGACTTCGTTTTTCTCTTTCAATGACAGCAAATTTAAATTTCAAATAGACAAACAACAAACTCTTTTTTCATCATGTTTTTATAATGATATCAATAATAGGCCAACATTCCATAAAAAAACACCTTGCATGAAAATTTACCCTGTAGGCCTTAAAAAAATGGGCGCCAAATATCGCGAAAAAATAAACACCAAAAGGAGCTTGTCTATAAAAACACATCGCAATCGATTTGACATTAGCACTACAACAAAATATTTATATATTTACCTTGCTGTCCTTCTGCGTATCAAAATACCTTAATTCTATGAAATGGTAACTCTGTGGATGCCTTGACGACAAAACACTAGACGCCACCAAACGCGCACAGAGAAAATTTGCTTTGTGTGTGCCTACTTCACCATTGAAGTCAGTTTGCACCTACTGCAGCTTTAAACACGTGCCCTTCAACCAATTAAAGATCGCGTAATACTGGCAGCCATCTTAGGACTCTCCAATATAGTACCTTGAATAACGTTTAGCATTGGGGTATTTTCGCTATATCATGAAAATGCCAGTTATATTAATAATCTTTATGAATAGGTTTACTACAAGCGACGATGTAAAATTTGGGTAATTATATCCCCGAATTGCCTCAAAAAACGAGAAAAAAAACAGTGCAAAAAATGCAAGACAGTTTCGTCATTCTTAAACGTTCTCTGATTGGTTGTTGTCCTGTGAGGTCATAATCTGTGTTCCCATTCGAATAATGGCGCCATTTGCATTATGCGCCATTGATAGGCTGCAGGCATAAGTACATTGTCCCGTGTGGGAAAATATAGGTACTCATAAGAGGCTATTTAAAAAAGACATCCTCAAGAGAGGGTTAGGGGGTCTGCTGACAATTTTTTTGCCATGTAGATAGAGCGGGAGGAGGGAAAGACATGGACATTATGGGTCGGGCTTGCAAAGATACCTACAGTTGAATGAGGGAGGTTTGGGTGGGGGTGAGAATTGTTTGGGGTGTCTTGATGGATCAGCAATGGCTTTATATTGTTGTTGTAAACTTTGAAATGGTAGATTTTAAAAAAAATAATATACAAGTTTGAAAAATGTCCGTTATTTTGCACACGCCGCCAGCAGGTGGCAGCATGAGATAGGCAATTTGTGAGTGCAAAAATTCAAATAATAATTTAATTTAAAAAAATCTACTACTTTAACGTGAAAAATGACACGATCAGTACCTTGCTGATTTATAAAGCTATTTTAAACCATTTTCATTTTTATTTAATCTTTTTTTGTTTGACTGTGAGTGTCTTTGCAAATTTTCCCATTGAAAGGGATAGGGTTGTAACAGATATTATACATTGTAAAATCCTATGCTAAAAAATTCGGTGATACAATAAATGAGACGAATTATACAAATTTCCCGCCAAGTTTAATGTAAGATTGTTTGCGTAGAATTTCACAGAGAATGAATAACCGAATGGCGTTCTAGAATGATTTCTGAATATCCGAATAAAGAAGAACTCGATACTCTCCTGTTTTGCTTCGTGTATAGATTTCATTCCGTGTATGGTTTCGTGAATTTTAATCCACTTTATTTATTTTATATTTTAAAAATGAGAGTTAATGAGCGTGAACTGGCTTATGTGGCGACATTGAAAGCTGATCGTGAAGGTAGATTAAATTATAGAAGTCCGAATTCGTTTCGAGAAGGTAGGTTCTGTCAAACATGCAAATTTGAATAACACAGTGAATAACTAAATATTGTGCTAAAAAACGCCTTATCTAACATATGTTGTACGTATTTAATGCCATTCCCATATATACAGGTTATAAAGAGCGATGGTTCAAGCTCAAAGGGAATCTTCTGTTTTACTTTCGGTTAAACGAGTATGGTGGTGTTTATGAAAGGGAGGTTTGTGCCAAATCTTTTTTTATTATGTTATTTGCAAAAGGGGCGGTGGTGGCACTGTTGTTATGTTATCAATATTTCTCAATGTATATATGATACTAGTTAACATTGAATGCCATCTTTTACACATTAAAAGGATGCATGGCCTCCATGGCATGCATGCTATAATTAATGTTATAATCAGTAAACATCCACAAGTCTGAATCGCTCTTTGAAAACTTCTCATATATTTCCCATGGGAAAACTTCCAGCTATATTATCCTATGCAGATTAAAACTTGGAATAGGTAGAACTGTGCACTGGAAAGATAGGACAAGGCTGAGAAATAAAAGACCGGATAGTTCCAGTTTTCTTGTGCATAGTTTAACGTAGTTGGCAGTTATATCTGGCTTTATCTTTTATTATCCACGTAACAGTGTTATGTTATACGTATTACTCATTTAGCATCCCATAATCATGTAATTGTACCAATATATACATACATATATATATATATATATATGTATATATATATATATATCCATGCATGTACTGAAGTAGATAATTGACAAGTTGCAGAACTGCTATTGCATGATGTGTGAAATGACCAATGTTTCTTTGATGACTAAAACATTCAGTAGCATTTGAACTTAATTTTTTTAATATTAAAATTTCTTTTCGATTTAATATGGAGCCTGTAGGAGTATTCTTGATTGAAAATTGTCGAATTCAATTGGAACAAAATGCTGGATCGGCATTTGCTTTCTCCATAGGTAAGTTTTAAAAAAAATTCTTGTGACAATGTCTCACTTGCATTTTTGTAAGAGTTAGCTTAAGTGTTAATCTAATTTAAATCATTTCATCTTTTTATGAAGTATTTTTTGATGACATGGAGAAAAAACATATGTTTTCTGGACCAACAATACAACATTGTGAGCAGTGGGTTAAATTGCTAGGAGAAGCAAGGTACTTTTATGATGTATATTAATGGAATTCATCAAACAATCATCTGATAATCCGAAGGAACTCTTTAAATTAAATATCAACAATTACTATTATTGGAAATTTTGGGAAATTGTCCATTCTCATTATCACATTTTGCAATACAGCACTAGAAGCTTCTTTATTCAAACTTAAGTAATACATTCTTTTGCACGTGTACGATTTTTTTTAGTTATGAACATTTACGTTCAAAACTGCTTATGCTTAAAGGAAAAATAATTCAGAAGGAAGCACAGCAGGTAATTTTTGGATTAAACAAACAAATTACATATTTTTTACTCACTTCATGGATGCTGACAATTGGGCTATTTATTTCTAGCAAGAACCAAAACAGCTTTACCGTCCCATTCCTCAAGGATATTGATTTTATGAAGTTCTGCTTATTGGACCAAATTATGTGGTTTGTTATGACCAAAATTAATACATTTTTATAAAACTTTTTATTATGTTTTTTATTATAAATGATTAAAGTATGTTATTTATAACATCAGGGTTTTGATACAGTTAATTTCCTTTATTTTAAATGTTCATTACAATTTAGCCCACAGTCTATATTACAAAATCGGTGCTTGCAATGGATGATATCATATCTAGATTTAAAAACAAACGAATGGCATATATTTTAATATTATATAGAAGAAACATATGATAGAAGCAAAACTTACCATTTACTTTTCATATTTATTTCTCTTGAAATATTATTCTACTGAAATAGTAAATTAATTAACTTGCATGGCGAATGTAGAAAACATGTCAGTAAATTGTTTTGCTTATGGTTACTAAATTTCATGAAAAACATTTTCTTCTGAAACCTGCAAATGATGAAATGTTTTAATCACGAAATGTCCCCCAAAAGCAAATTTGAATAAGCACTTAACTTTTGAGAAAATGAATAGTAAACTCTAGATTCCTAATAAGTGGAAGCCATTTGTTTTAAATTGCTTTCAAAAGTTTAGCATGAATTTTATAACATTGCACAAGTGTTGATTTTTCATACGCAAACAGACCTGTTCAAACATTTACGTATTTCAAATAATTCGTATACCGTGTAAACCTGACTAGACCTATATCCAAAATTGGATTGTCAAATCTGAGCATCTTTCAAAGGAAATTCGACAACGTTTATAGGTATTATTCCTAATCAAGATACATCAGGGTCAGATACATACTGTACTTCATGTGTGTGTGCAGATTCTGAAGTATTTAATTATCACATAATAAAATGTCTAAGTAACCGTAACATAACATGAGAGGCATCTTTAGATTCAAAATTACGTACAATTGTAAATGTCGCATGGGACTATTAAATAAAGTTCCCATTATGTGGTCGGATTGTTCACGCGCCCAAAGAACAAAATAAACCCATTCGATTCGTCTGAAATGTAAAATAGAAATGGCCTATCCACAACAACAACTTTAAGATCGGGTTGAGCCGTTCTAGTGCCAATAATAGAAGTAGCAGCAGATGCCACCGTTCCTTCTTCATTAACTTCAACTAGAGCCTCGTGAATGACATCGTCCACAAAAAATCCTGGCCTACTGTTTAGAAAAATGCCGGAGAAGTCGTTTTTCAAAGGATTGAAGACATTGGTGGCGTTCATACGATGCAGCATGTCTCTCAGGCTGATCCTCTGCTTTAATGAAAATTTTGGCATTTTTAGCACTACCTGAGATAGCCTGGTGCTGCGGTCCAACACATTCAAATGCAGGTAATTCATCGAGCGTTCAATGTCCTCGAGCGTTTTGGTTCGGTCAGGAATAATCAGGTGCATGGCATATTTCGAGTTGGTGTAGGGGATGACGAGGGTTTCGAGCCCCAGAAAATCATCGTGGGCATAGTACAACTTGGTGTTCTGGTACATGAACGGCACGCGTGCTTTTACTGCTGGGTCGGAAGTTTGGAATTCCCCGCTGCTGGTTAGGGTAGTGCTAAATGGCAAATCCCACTTGCCGTCAAAGTAAATTGCGTTAGCCAAGATAAGTTGGGTCTGCGGATCCAGGTTTGCCGGTAAAAAATCTTTGATTTTTCCGAAAGTGTTTTTGGACACCCAGTCGTTGATCACCTCCCTGGCTTCCGCAGGATTCGTCGTGAAATTGACCGCTTGCATGGTAGAGGCATAAAACTCCGATAACCTGTGCATATAAAAGTTTTTACATTTTTATCAGATAACTTTTACACGTTTTCAACTCCTGGTACAAACGACTTGTTTCACAAACCTGTTCAAGTAGTCTCTGTTGATGTTGGAAGTGCTGCTGGAATCTACAAAGAATTTGTTGGCTATGGCAAAAAGGGAGCTGTTATCAGTTTGTAGTTTGACATTTTCTTTTTGCAGCCCACTGTGCAAACTGCTTAAGGTTGGGTCCAGCAAATTCACTGGATTCATCCCCATTAGCAGCATCAATTGAACTCTCGTACTGCCTTCGGCGCCCAGTGTCAGCATTCCCAAAGCGTTCATTATGCTATAGGGCGAATAAAATACGTTTTCGGAATAAGGGATTCCAAGAGCCTGATAAGAGTTCCAGGCAAATAGGATGCTTGAATCTGCCATTTTCTTCAGGGATAAGTCGGTTACAATCTCTCGAGGCCTGGAACCGGTTGCTGGGAAGTGGACCATGTCGAAAGTACTTTGAAATGGAATTGCAGATGCTAAGTCAGGAAATTCTGGGATTAAAGTTGGGATTTCTGGAATCTTCGTTTGGGTTTCATTTATATCCAGAGGTGTACTCTTAACAAACATGATACAGCCAACCATAAACATCCAGAATGATGGAGATCGGGAGGAAAGAGGCAGATGAGTCATGTTTTAGTTTGGTGTAACCTATATTTATACAAGGAAATAAGTGCATTAGTGTCAAAATAAGATACGGACACAGTTAAATTTGCAAAAAACAAGAAAATTAACACACACAAAAAAACATGGGACATGTTTTAGGTAGACTTGTTGTAGACAACATATTAGGTGAACTTCCGAACCACATGCTCTACTTACAGGATGACCGCTATGGTTTGGCCTATTAGCTTAGTTAGGAGCGTCTTGTAAACCTATTACACGTCTGACCCAATTGAAGTTTTTCATACGGATTTCCTTTCCTCTACTTTATTTGCATATTTGCTAGGGAAATCCTTCAGTTTACTAACGACAACTTCGGAGTAAGTTAAATACTTTGAACTCAACCATTATGAAAGATCGTAATGGATTTGAAACTTTTTTAATTATTGTTAGTAAGTGTGGAATTTTGCTGTCATATTCATATTTCCAATTTAAAATAAATCCATTTTAATTTTTGTCACATTTGTCATTTAATTTTTTTTTTAAATTTTCGGTAATTTCAAGTTTTTAGTTACAGTTCAGAACTCCTCCGGCCGTCTGGTGATCTCATAAAGGCAAATGAAATAAAATGCTGATAAACTTTTTTTTCTAAAGTCATACAATGTAAATCCATCTGTAAAAATCATGCAAAAATTGCATGGATACACTTTTGATGACATTTAGCAACGGCATCAAGAATACACTTTCAGGATTTTTTTAAAAAAAAACCAGGACGGATAACGAAGAATAAATTTTGAGAAAAAAAACCAAGGGCAAAGTTGAGAAAAATGTATTTAGATTGGAAGGAAAGATTAAGCAATTGCTAGATATTCCAAAGATATATCCCAATGATGATATTTCATTTTAGTTTTTTTTAAAAAATATTCTTACAACGAATCATGTTTAATTTTAATCTGCAGAAAAGGACAATAAAAACGAAATGTCATTCTGCGTTAATGTTCTTGTTCACTTGATTGGTAATGATCAGTCTAGTGGAACACTGGCTAAAAGTTCAAAAAATATCGTAATATCACACTGGGATTGAATACTAGCTTCAACTTGTATGACATCAGTGACAAATCAAGTTGTGATAAAAATAATGGTGTTGAGCATGTTTTGAGGTTGGAATTCATTATATGACGCTGATAGTATACATCAAGAGTGTGATATATTCAATATCCAATGTCATCAGTCTATTCTTTTGGAACAAAGAAATAGGAAAAGCAAAGTTTCTTTGTTTGGGTAACAAGGTTACTTGCTAATTCTTTAGAAACTTTTTTTCTTTCTTTACAAACTCTTGGAAGCAAACATTTTATCTAACACCATGGACAATTTTCAATTAAAACCAACATCTACCATGCATGGATTAAATTTATGATAATTTATTTTTTAAGATCGACATGGTGCTAATTGCGAAACGTTAGATCTTAGCTTATAAAACGCCCAATAAAACTTTACAATTGGAAACTGGTTTTTGATATTATATATTTACAATCTATTCTGGCTATGCATATATAAGTATACGGTTAGGAAGTTTATAATTACCTTGATTCGTTTATCAGTGTCGTCCGTTGTTTAATTCAGATCTAACGTCGATGAGGTTTTTCAACACAGATTTAAAGCCAGAAAAAAATCCGAATGTCACAATATTGCCCGCAGGCAACAAATTGGTATTTCCCAAAAATCAACGTCGTATACCGAGGGAAATCCCGCTGAGAATGATTGGGAAAAGAGCGAAATTGCGTCCTTACCCAATGCGTTTTGCCTTGAAAATGTCGTTCGTCATACACAGGATACTTTTATTTTGTCCAATTGGCTATCTATTAATTTATGCATCAATTGTTAAATCTTTAACGCCTGACTACAATGCGCGATAATACAAAACGCTTCGACGGTTCTAAAACCAAATGAACAATTTCCTTTTTCCTCTTTCCATTTTCAAATAACTTTCACCTGTCCTACTCTCTAGCACTTTCTCGTTTAATTGTTTGTTGCATGGCATTGGTAAAGTTTCAGCAGAAAACCGGTTTAATTAAAAAACTCAAATATGATAATAACGATGACGCAAACCCAGCTCTATTATACAATGCACCTTCTAGGCATTATGAGAAATCATTTGCTAGATAGACAGTATAGGACAACAAATAAACAAACACAGGGAATATAGCAAGTATTTGTTTGTTCGACAAATACAGTAAATAAATAAATAAAAAAACACATCTCGATCAATTCGGTTGCAGGTCTACGTACTTGCGGAAGTTTTTCTTTCGCTATTTAATGCAAGTCGGCTTAGCCTGGGAATTACATTACCTATTCATGAACTGGATCCCAAAATTGAGGCCAGGTGCTTTTCAATGTCTTCGATGTGCAACACTTATGACTATGCTTTTGTCGCTCTTCAAAAAATAATGCTTTTGAGAAAAGGGCGGGTTTCATTTCGATTATTTAACGAAATCCAAGGCCAGTTATGGTCCTCAATATGTCGGAAAAAAACAGATGTGAAGACATCAATTAAGGAATTTTAACGTATGAAATCTAGCCTAGAAGAAAAGGTAAACTACCTGCATCAAGACATTATTTGTATCAGGACGATATGATTATAATAGATTATTAATCGTGACGCCATCCTTGATGAAATATGCATAATTAAGTTGAAGCATTATAAATAAGGATATTACACAATTCTAAATGCTGTATATATTCATACTCGAAATAGGTAGAATTACGTAACATGATGATTCAAACTCGTGATCTGGCGAAAGCCCAACCCAAATACCCACTTAATAGCTGCTGTAGTTGTATATTTTGTTATCTTTAATTGTGGAATATGAAAATAATCCCCAAACCTGTTTTGACAATGAAATAAACAAATATTGGCATATGAGATGTACACATTTTGTCATTAATTCTGCTTAATAATGATGCTCAGTGATATAATTACAAGTACAAGTATTACATCCAAGCAAGGGGCCATTTAAAAAGAACTGCTAAATTCGTTGGAGAATTATTATCAGCATATTCGATATGAAATATACTATTGTTCATAGTTACTGTACGTATTAAATTTACATTCAGAAGTCATTTCTGCGATTTTTTTCTGCGAACTTTTTCTAAGATTTTTGCCACAAGTTTCATTAATATATTAATTGTATGTAATTTGTTATAGAAATATTTATTATTGACAATGGTGTATCAGAAAGTTGATCCACACATGTAGGGTATGCTGTACTTATTAGGTGATTAAAACCTGACTTTGACTTTTGCAAAGCTTTTGAGAAATAATGACAAAAAAAATTAGATTATAAAAAAAAGATTATACATAATTTGAAAAAAAAAAACATAACTTCAATTGCTAAAAATGCATGTATACATGCAAGTCATTCCAAAACTCAAGTGAGTGATTATGGAATTCTTATACTGTGCACCAGATGCTTAATATCAAAATGAACTCGATACTAAACTATTAATTATTTATTTACAAAGATACATTACATGTAGTTGTAGTTTGGAAATGCGAATCGAGACATTTTCATTCTTCCATGTATTTGGTGAAAACACCAAAATTTAGCTCATAATTATACATCCAGGTTCATGGATTCAAAATTAATGGTAGGTTTAGATTTCATTTGTATTTCTTGTAAGTGTTAACGACCGGGTAATTATTGGGTGGAAAGAAATGCACTTCTTGGTAATAGGTGATGGGTTGTTGGTGTCCTGGGTAAAAGCTACCTGTCACCGCGCATGAGTAAATACCGAAATCTTTAGGCAGAACGTAGCGTATGTACAAGGAAGAAATGTGATCGTACGACCGTTCTACAACACGGTACGAATCCAGGTAATGGACGAGGTTGTCACTCACTTTGTTCCACACGAAATTCTATACAAAGGAAAGAAAAATAAAAAATAAACATTTCAAAATTTCGTTTGACTTACTGACCGTAAATATTGCCACATCATCTGAATACTACAACTCAACATGGATGAGAAGAAATAGAAAAATTCTCAAAGGAATCATGCACATGGAACTTTGTCAATGTCGCAAAAACACAAATTTGAAAAAAACCAATCAGGTTCCTCAATTTTTAAATTGTTCTGCTGCTACAGTATGTCTGTTGTGTTATCTTTTTGAACAAATAAGTTTATGATTAAAACCAGTTCGCATTTTTATCTGCATAGTTCCATTTTGAAAAAAAAGTAAAATCATTTTTATTAGATATGTACAAAAAATATACTTAAGATTTCATAATTTATCATGTGGTAAATTATACTTGTGTAGCCAAACTTAATACTAGTATACTTTCGCAATTTTTGCGACCGTTTTTCAAATTACAATGCGTGCAAGTTAAAACTTTCTTTTAAATATAAGGTATAATTTGATGTCCCCTGATGTCGCAATATTACCAGCATGATATTACAATTTGAATGTACTTAAAAAAAAAATTGTAGCTAGCATGGCCGATATAATTGACTTGTTTTATAATTGAGGAATCAAGGAAGGGGGTACTGTGGACAAAGACACGCACTAGTTGTGCCACTGTACGATTTGCGATATACTTCACAGCGTATCTCCGGAAATATTGATATCTTGTTCCCATTCGCATTGTCCTGCCTTGAGCCAAATGCATTTATATAACAGACATTATCACAGACGACCTAAAACTATTCTTACGATGGTAAAATTTAGATCCAAAGTAAAATTACTATTTCAAAATTTTAAAATTAAATAACATCGTTCGTTCCATATCCATTGAATTATTTTCATATGCAGCAATGTTGGGACAAACATGAAAAATTTACAATATGTGATGCATGTATTTGTCATAGTAGGTATCGATTTATAGATTTCAACATTGCTGGAAAACTCTTTCTTGTTGGTCAATTGCCAACAATTGAACCGTTTTTTTTTAAAATCTATTTCAAATATTTTCCCATTATGTTTTTTAAAATGTTTTTTTTTTTTCAAAAATGTATCCTGCAAATGCAATGTCCTTGGTTAATGCCAACTTTGGATATCATAAAGGTACATTTACACAAGTCAGTTTCGTATCCAGTCCATCAGGGAAGAAAAATATCGTTTCCTTTCCCATGCATTGTCTTTCATAGAATTCCCCACATTTTACATCTCGCTAATTGCTACAAATTGCATAGAAATTAAATAAGATCAAATCATTTATGAATAAAAATACCATTTAACAGATAACCATCTATTAACAGAAGTTCATTTAAGTTCGCGAATATAAAGGTGATTTGCAACACCCTTCCAGGCATTGCAAAAAAATTAAAGAGATGGAACCTGTTCTTAAAAATGATTTTATCTGTAAAACCTTATAATTATCATATTTTATTTAATGTCTATAACGCTCAATGAGCACAATATGTGGAATAAGTTGTCCATTAAGGATCTTTGAGTTAATAAAATTGTACAATTCCCTATTTTGTTTATATATTTTAGACAACGATATAAACTTCACATTATCATACAATACAACGCCAAGAAAATTCGAAATTTCATTATGGATGCTTGAGATTCTTATTCATATCAATCCAATTCAATTTATACATTAAATATCATATACATTTATCTAAAAAGTAGATAATGTTTTACGAACTCAATTAATGTTCCTTTGCATTTGAGTATTGTAATTGAGTATATTTTTTTGGATTACATGGATACAAATATGCGAAGAAATACTTACAGAATTCAGTTGTAAATTGAAGGGAAATTGGCATCTAAGTTCCGCTTCTCTACCATTATAAAAAGACGATCCGTAACCGAGTTTGGCCCTGGTGTAAACTGGAGACGCATAGGCAACATATTTGTCAAGGACCGGTGGCGGTGGATAGGGAACTGGTGGGTTGTAGATAGGGGGTAAAAGAGCAGTACCCGTGTTGCCATACAAGGATTTATGGTCAGAAGAAGATAGTTTCAGACTGGACACTTCGAATTCGTTGAGGGAATCGTCTTGGAACAGAGCTGCGTTTATAGACGACGACGACCTGTTGGAGATGATGGAACTGTCATCTTCAGGAGTGCCGAACAACGCCGAAGTGTTTTGAACCTCTGTCACCCTCACACTATTGTTGACCAGCGGATTTAGTGCGTTGGCACTGACCACCACCGTGTCCCCGACCACTGTGCCATCGCTATCCGAAAAATTCGAAACTGGAGTGACCACAGTTGAAGCAACAGGGGCGAATGTTCGCGTTGAAGAGGCCAATGCAGATTCGCAAATAGAGGCGGTCAAGTGCACAACCAGTAGTCCTATGCGGAGAAACGTGGAAGAAATCATTTGGGAGATTGTAGAATTTGCACACGTTGAAACTATAACAAAATCCAAAAGTCTGAAAGCCTCCAAGTTTTCAGTACGATGTATGTCCAGCAAAAGGAGGGTCACATCTAGCACTGAAAATCCGTGCTGACCGAATGACTTAACGGTCGTTGCATAGCGTTAACTTTTTTGAAAAAATCGTGCTAAAAGCAAGAAAGTGTGTGGCTTCGCCTTGCATCTTCACTCTCCGATGTCCATCCCCTGTAAGAAAAAGTGCAATTTTCTCCCCTGCTCTTATATATAGGCCACATGTAGAGTATAAAGAATAAAAAAATAAAAAAAACTCAACCGTTATATATATCTTACACGGTGGTTGCATTCCGTAGGAGCTAATTATATGCACACGTACGTTATCATATTATTGTTTGTAGCGTTGCGAACATTTGTCTCGAAAACTCAATTCAAACCGTCTGTCATGCATGACTCTTGGCACTACTCAAGATGTCGTGCATAACGGACAGTAATCGCCTCCATAAAAAAAGTGAATTCAGGACATAGTCCGAAATTAACAGATATAGGATATATGAAGGAAGTGTGCTTATACGCATTCTTTTAATTTCTTAATAAGCATATTATAATGAACGATAACAATAAGCGATTGTTTTCTACAAGGACTCCCAATGATTTAATGGCCAGTTGTGGAAATTAAAAATCGAAAATTGATAAATGTTACCACTCTCTCTTTTTGTATACCGACTTTATACACAATATAACATGGTCCAATGATTTATTAACTATTCTAATGTTTTATTAGGCGCATACAAATAACAATTGTCTTTCTTTGTCCTGGAACTGAATGTTCAGGGGACAAAGAAACGTACCTGCTCAAGGTAAATTGGAACTGTTACAACCCAAAATCAACGTTTAATTATATCTTTATAGTCTTAACTTTAATTAGATTTATACAGTTCCTCATTATGAAATATAAAAATAAGTTGACATGTATTCGTAGTAAGTTAAAAAAAAAATTGTATTGCTGCTACACGCGATTGTTAACTAGCAACAACTTTATTGGACATTTTTACGTTGTGGTATAATAAAAGATATATACTTGCTAAATATAATAAGCACTTGGGGCAAATTTGCAATTAATTGCTAATCAGATTGTGGGATAAAAAATGAAACTATACGAGTATACATATAATGTATGTAGTATATAATATATAACTTATGATTCACATTTAATACAGCAACTGAATAATTTCATATAAATATAAGTTTGTACGAATTATACTGAAATGGGGCTTTTATGTAATGTTAAGGCCATTTAGGATATATAAAGGTTATCTTCCATTTGTTCGTTTTTCATTAATGTCCAAAGCAATTCAATTGTTTACTGAACAAATTATTTTCATATAAAATGTCATGCAGAAATCTAGACAGGCAAGCATATTAATATACGTACTTAAGTGCCTATTACATATTTGGGTTTAGAGGTTAACTTTCTATTCAATTACAGCAACGGGACAATGCAATTTCATAAAACTGTGTGAAAGTTAACAAGTTTCACCTCAAACCTATTAAGACAATTCTATAATGGATTGTCTTGTAATTTACGCAATATTCATTGTAATAATTTTGACAAACAATCAACACCTACGACATTTTTGTTTGACCTCATAATTTGCAAATTAAGTTGACCCAATGAAATCATCGTCGTGTACTATATGTACATATATGTAATGTAAATTATAATGTTTTAACATAAAGCCGGGTCTCCACCAAGACGTACATGTACGTACAAACACGTTTTACAAACATATGCACAAAAAAAAGCTTGCCCTCCGGGCTTGTTTCAGCCGCCATTTTTTAAATATATAAATTGTACAGCTATTAAAGACATTTAATAGGTGCACAATTTTGATATTTACATATATTTACAAAATGGCGGCTGAAACAAAACCAGAGGACAAACTTTTTTGCATATGTGTGTAAATACTTGTACATAATTCATGTATACGTCTTGGTGGAGAGCCGGCTTAAGATATATAAAACCATGCATTTTTGGATTAAAATAAGGAAAATCAACGGGTTTAAAGGGCTGTTATAACTTGGGATAAGCAAAAATATCAGGACAACGACCAGAAGCAATTAATATATAAATTGAACAATATTGCGTAATTTAATGTTTGTTTGTTATGTAATAATCAAACATTTTCAAAAAGAAATACTCCTATAATTATAGGTAAAACCAAGAATAATTTGCGGTAGAAAAAATTGCACCATCTTGTCTTCCTTGACAAATGCCAGTATCTGCCTTAACCCACTTTTAACCTACTGTAAAAATTTATAGAGCATGCTGCAAACATTCTGAAGGCTGACCACAAGCGGTGTGTAAAATTGTTGCGAATTGCGCACTTTATGTTAAGTTTTCATACTTGCGCAATTGCACGTATGTTACTTTCATATTACACATTCAAATTAAGTCCAGTTATTTGTGCAAATGAAATTAAAACTGTACGATCGAAGTTAATATGCTGTTCATTTATTCAAAACTTTCAACAACTCTTAACGCTATTTTATACCACCGAATTTGTGATGTTTTAGAAATAATGGCTGTGAGTATTATGTATCGCTTCTATTAGTATTCATTCAACATTTTAGACGCAATTGAATTTAACAACTTTCTCATATAAAAATCCATTGTAAGGCAATGTAAGTTTTACAGATCAATGTCGTACAATTTGTACATGCGCAAAAATGCAAATTAATACTTTCAGAATATAATGGCATGGTCATCTTCAGGGACGCTTCATAACGTCTAGGTAGTATGTATATATTTAAATTCGGGTATTCTTGGTTACCATGCATATACATATGTTTATATATTATATAGTTCTACATATAATAGTTCTACATATAACCTGTTTGTAGAAATACGGATCGTAAAACAAATGTCAGTTTATTAGATACAGATTCATCTTTTTATCAAACAGATAACATGAATCCAGTTCTGGAACCAACTAAAAAAATTGAGGATTTTTGAACTTCATTTGCCAATGACTTAATTCTTTATTGTGGAGAAATAATTTTTTTCCACAAATTTACAATAATTTTCAATGTTTTTTTATCATATATTTATAATATACCTTCGTCTTTGCCTTTAAAAACCAATATGATAAAAAAACATTGAAAATTATTGTAAATTTGTGGAAAAAAATTATTT
>JAQGBW010001790.1:0-23256 GCA_034698625.1 Julus scanicus | reverse complement strand
ATCACAAAGCGTTTTCAAATTGCAGCATTGCGGTGCATTTTTTGCACTTTTATTTCCTTTTTTATCAGCCAAATAGTAAGTTTAATCACCCAAATTTGACCTAGACATTTACTATATACCCTGTTAATAATGTATATAAATAAAACTTTTCTTATACTGACAGGGTGAAAATACCCCATTGCATTCAAAAACCAAAGATACGGGGAAGCACTGTGTTACGTGGGTGTTTCTAATACGTACTTCGCTAGTGTAAAGTAAGCATGAGTACTCACGTTAACATGGTTCAAGTGGCTATTAAAAAGTCATTTGACCATCCAAACCAACCTTCACTGCTTATGACGCCACGATAATTTCTCTCCGTGGGTTTCATAAACTTCATTCTTTAGTAAATATGCTGTCGAGTCACGTACTTAAACGAATAATTATTATTTTAAACAACTTACTTCGAAAATGGCAGTGTATGCTATTCATACAAAAATCATGTGTTCGAAATAAATTTGACAAATATGATGAAAATATGGCTTAAACACCTATCACATACATTTCAAATTGCACTATTCTATCATGTTTCCATCAGCTATACTTCCATCATGCAGTTATAAAATAAATTTCATCTGATGGGTTTAAAAATTGTAGTTGTTTGGAGACAAAGGAGAGGATACTCACAACTATAAGCCTATTAATCAATTTTTTTTTATAAAAAATAAATGCAATTTTCAAAACATATATAAGTGGAAAAAAAAGCCAATTCAATTTTTGTCGAAATAAATATATATATATATTTTTTAGCAATTACAGAGTAAGCCTACGCAGTATATATTGCATGCAAATATACATTTGGTAATTAGTTTACAGTAATTAGTTTACAGTAATATGTTTACTGACAGCAATTAAGTGCAATTACAGATTGTTATAATCGAAAATTTAAATTTATTTTGTTAATTTTAAATAAATGGTGTGAACTGTTTACGAGGGCACACTTCATCAGGGGCTCAAAGGGCAAGTGAAACCCTGGCCAGTTCTCCACTGCCGCTGAATAAACATAGTTAGTGGCAGAGAACTTGAAACATGTATACAGTTTCAATCATGTAAACAGTGTACATGTACATATTTCGGGAAAAGCTTATCGAAGGCTGTTATCAGTGGTGAAAGGCTTCTTCCAAAACTCAGAATCTGATATCTGTGCTGTTTTGGTAACCGGTGGCACTGGCATTGGTAATACCCAAATTGAACTCAGGCTTTGTTTAATCGCTGCTTTATTTTGACGTCAATTTCATATCCTTAATCTGGCAGCAAAACGACGTCGAGCTATTAATTCAGGTACATTTCCCACCTAGCAGGAAATTCCCTCTTTATGCAAGCTCATATCGGATCTTCCTTCAATATTCTATTGCAGTAGGATGTTGGTACTTTAATGGGCGTGTGTTATCCCCATATGTAGGCTATACGCACACGGTTACGTATAGTCTTTTGCATCCGGGATATTGCAGACAGTGTGTCTCCTGGATGCTTTCAAAAACTAATTTCATCGGATTTATTTTGTTTTACTTCGTGGACAGATATTTTCTATTATTATAGTAAAAAAAAATCTTGAACTTTTCAATTGTATCATGCAGAAGTTGAAAAAGCTTCCTGCCAACTGTCCAGTGGTGCCTGCCATTGCCACCTTGCATTTCCTCTCAGATTTCTGTGCTTTGTGATGTCATAGTGGTGCCATTTTCATGTAGTTTCCTCTAAAATAGACTGAGAAACTAACAGTTCGTGTTAGGCCCCTATAGTACCTACTGCGTTTTTTTTTTACGATATCCTGATGGTTGATGTCAGTCTACTCTGCCAACATATCAAGCCTCTGCACTATACACTTATATGGATATTCGTGAGTTTGGGTTGAAATATCCAATCTGGTAATGTTGTTGTTTGGGGTGATAATGCACTTAGCATTGACATTCCGTTATGGATGGAATAATACCGTAAAACCAGTGAAATTTTGAAGCTGGCTACCGAGTTGTGGCAACATATGTTATGCAACAAGGAAGTTTAAGCTGACATGGCAATGCAAAACAGATCGAAATGTAATTGTGCATGAGAGAATATCATTGCAGTCTAAATTGCACTAATACCAAACATTTCTGGTTGTAAATAGTTCAATCTATAGACAGTAAAACAAACGGTGTATTCCTGTGTGCAATGTTATTCTCAAATTTGAGAGGATAATTGACAAAATAATCCATGGAATCACATATTATAGTTGCAAATTCCTTTATTAATATTGTGCTGAAACAAAGATTTAAGAAATCGAATCCCACCTCTAACATCCCTAAAATAACTTGAAGATATTGTTAAATCCCAAAGAGTGCATGCCAATGTAGGATTGAGGTCATTCCAAGAATGACATGTTGTATGTAGCTGTAAACAGTATATTTCCATTATTTTGTGCACTCCATTAAACTAAATTTTTGTAGGAAATTGAAATGCATTATTTCAATTCAATGTTCTGTAACAATTTGAATAGATGCATTCTTACAATTTTACATGAAATATATTTTTTGAAATTGCCATGTCGATGAAAATTTTCTGACGTGGGGTGGAATTTTTTGTCCGTTCACTTGTTGGCAGTCAGTGAGTCAGGGTCAGTGAGTCGTTGATTTTCGGCTTTTTTGCTTGAATTTCTGTAGTTTTTTATGAAGATGTTGGAAGAAGGGGATATTGTCCGCCCCCGCGCGTGCTGCCAGCAGCTTTTCTTTGTGCTATTTTTACCCTAAAGGCATCTGTTCCCTTCTGCCCCTTGGCGCGTCTTCTTCGTTACAATTTCTGTAATTATTAGTGGAATCTCCAAAATGCAAAACTTCGGACCCATTTGGTCTTCTTGTTACCCCATCCTGGGCTAAAAGGACGGACGCGTGCTGCGCGGATGTACATCTGGCCCTGCATTGCCACATTCAATTTATTTTGAAGACCATGCAGTGAGAGTAAAAAGAAGAGTCTAGGGAATCCAATTTTTTGGAAGATGAGTTTAGGATTCATCGGGATCATCTTCCGACTAAAAAGGACGTAAAATATGATGCTGGCGGCACGCAGCAAACCCCCTTGTCAAAATTATCTAAACATAAATTCCATACTTAAGATTTACTAGCTGGCGTTTGTTTACGGGTTCAAACTGCGTTTCCCGTCTGTGCTTTTTGGGTCCTTGTTATTGTAGAGCTGTTTGAAATTATTGCAGCCCCTTACGAATTTAAGGAAAACATGTGAACCGACAGGAAGACTTTGAATTCCAACGCAATTGTATATCTATTTCTTTTTTTTTCGGAATTTCCTAAATTTAGAAGTAAGGCTTGTTGATTCCGCATTATTTACCAGGATCAGTTTTTCGATGATTCAATTGGAAATTCCAATCATACGAAACTTACAATTTCCATCCTGAAATTTTGCAATATAACAACGTGGATAACAACAAATGATTCACACGTATTGACGTTTGTATTTTATTTATAATTCATACAGAAATTATAGTTGATAACAGAATTGCAATAGAGCTCCTCGTATTACCCTAGCTTATTCTGTAGTACGTTCAGAAATTATTATAAAGATCGCGAATTATGGTTAATTGTGTAAATATGCTAATTATACTAAGCAAAAGTATTTAAAAAAATAAATTAAATATGCTTTACAGTAAGTGTATTTTTTTAAAATTATCTTTTTATATAACTCACGATTTTAATAATTTGCTCGCTGCCTTAAAAAACCGGGATTGTATTGAAAAATAAAGTTTTGAGATAAGCAATTTCAGTGCATTAAAACAACGTTATATACTATATATAATGGCAGAAATTCAAAGTACAGATACATAAATTAATAGAAAATACACTTTATTTCATATTTTTTCCCTATATAGTGTATATCCACCTAATGAGGTTCTGAAGCACCTCAGCAATTTTAGAAGAATAGAACAGCAACAAATATTATACAAATGTTCACATTAATCTACATCAGAAGACTATATAGTAAAACCTGCCTAAAAGCATGCTCTTGGAACCGATGAAAAATATGCTTTTAGACAGGTTCATTTATACACGGGTTACCAAGTCGGGACCGGCACATTTTATACTTTTAGACAAGTTATTCATTTACACAGAATGCACAGGTTCTACTATAGTTATTTAAATGCTGATTATGTTGTATTTTTCAAAATTTACAAGTTTAAAAAATGGGTCAGATGTTCCGGAAAAATGATCTAGAAATGACTTTTCATTTCCATGGTGTTTATTGACATTTTGTATACGAACAGGACAAATTTAAACTGTAGCTTATTTACATTAAGATTAGTATTTTTTATCAAGTTCCGTAACTTGTGGGTTTTGTGTATAGAGAAATGTGAAATTCACATTTGTCATTTAATATCAAAGCTTTAACCTCATCCGTTATATTTTTCCTCATTTTGAAAAGGTTCAATGAATGTCGAAATCTTCCATGCAGTTGTTCCCGTTTACAATCAAATAAATGACGACATGCACTTTCTAAACTTACTGAACCGCGACATGAATAAGAAGTTCACGTTCGGGATTTTTTAGGGAACTCTTTCGTTTTCAACAAAAGTGATTTTTGGATACCAGATTTTACATAAATCATCGTTTATTCATAGAAAACTATAACAAATGATAATAATATTCATTTGCAAATGACCACACATAAAGGAAATGTAAGAGCCACTACATACAGCATTAGCCCAGAATAGTTGTTTGGTTGGAAATAAATTGTACGACATCGTGTACAGTAGTTTTAATGATGGACTTCCGCCCATGCACCTTTGGTGCTCAAGGCTGTTTGATTGCCGTGAATCCTGTAGCCACCATTGCAGCGGTGGGAAGCAAACCTTCTTTTCCCATCCTATGTGGCTTGTCGGAGTTGAGCATTCTCACGATTTTAGCCGCATCTCCCAGATGAACAGATCGAGAGGAATGTTTTTTATCATCGTTCTATGTATGTAGGTGAAAATATATTCCTCTTTCAAAATGTGGACATTTCTGTTCTGTTCCGTTCACGACTCACTTCCCTTCCACAAAAAATAGGACTTGAGTACTGTTTATACGAGAAGTTTTCACTCTTTCGATAAAAATGCATTCCAAGGTTGTGTTTGAATTGACTGGGAATTTCACACGTGGAAATAATATTCGTATAAAGACCCACCTATCCATACACTACATGTGTATACTGATTAAAAAATGCCCTCGTTGCCAGGGCCATGCATACTATGTCCCGAGGTTTTATACCATATGGCTTTTTCCCGCATTATGTGCCTTACCAATCGTTGAGGAAAATTGACATGACTCTGGTTTGTTGGCTTTAAGACTTTTTTGCACCCAAGAGCTTTTGATTTCAGGATGGGCAAATGCCAAATGCCGTTGTGCATGTCAATATGCAAGATATGTCACTCATGCATGCCAACTGCAATGATATGCGCATTAATTACGATCAATGGTCCATATTTCTGCTTTTTGATGTAGGACTTCGTCTTTGTTTTGATTCGGTTTAGGGTGTAAGTTTAGTAGGGCGGTATAACGGTTAAAGTCATGCGTGAAACTGGGTTCACTGTAAAACAGCTACGAGAGGCCTCGACACAGCTATGAGGGCCCCCAAAATAAATTTTGCTCGTGGTCCCACAAATTGTAGTGATGGCATATACATATATAACTTCAGTTGTCCTATTCAACTTTTAAGTTAAAGCGAGTCCTTTCTTATTTGTTGTATCAAACTGCTTATATATATACAGTGCATGGAGTCTCACTTATACGAATATGAGGGGTGCAGAAAATTCTTCTTATATAAGTGAATACAATGTGCATGTACATGTATACTAGCAGGTTTCGTGGTCAGTGGCGGCACTAGGGGGGTGCGGACCGCACCGGGTGACACCATCACAAGGGGTGACACCAAAATGCAAAATAATGATACAATTTTCTTATTTTATGAAAATATTCCATTTTCTATTTTGATTTGCAAACGTGAATTTAAAAAAAAAACTAGCAAAAATGAGCGGACTCTGGTGTCGTGAGGGGGTGACACTATGAGTTACCGCACCAGGTGACACCAACCCTAGTGCCGCCACTGTTCGTGGTTATACTGTATTTTAATAAATAGAGAATATTAATTCTTCGTAAAAAATGTCGTTTAATAGTTTTGTCAATGTATACATATGTACATACAAAGAAGAACATAAACAAAAAACAAGATGTACATATTTGATATAATCTCAAACAATAAGGTACATGTAACTTAAGTTACATCTTTAGAAATGTGCTTATTTCGTCTTAAAAAACTGTATTTTAGCTTGCTTGTTTGTCCTGCAAGCTACATATTATACATATACTATAAGACCTGCTCACAGTCAATAATAACATCAGACTCTTTTTCGTTTACGTCTTTAGAATAGACGAAATGCTTCACAATTATGCGAAAAAGCTCTTCTTATAATTGAATAGTATTTACACGAGTGGATTACATCAGGGGAAGGAATCACCCTTTGTATAAGTGGAAGTTTTGTATAACTGTTTAAACTGAATATCGTATAAGCGAGTAATGCATTGCACATAATACATTATTCTGCATTTAACCCTGCAGGGTTAAATGGAGTTTTGCAGGGAAACAAGAAATTGTTTGTATGACTGAATGTTTCGTATATAAGTGAGCTTCGTATAAGTGAGACTCCACTGTATTCCGTTTTGCTACCTCGGCTAGGTCAAGGCAATTTTGACTATCTGAATTCATAAAAAAAGTATTTGAAAATTTGATTTTAATCGTCCAGCATAAGCATGGCAGCAATTATCCTACTTCAAGGTAATTATGTTTAATTTCTTGTAAATGTAGGTGCGTAAGTTTGAGGGATAGGAAAGTCAACCAATAGGCGACGCGGAGACGTTCGCATGCCCCCGAAGAGGCGGGGCTTTGGCACGCGTGCTCTCGATGCTAGTACCCCGTCTTTCATAACAGGTTTGGCAGTCGTTGTTAAAGGACGCGTGAGCCACCCGAGAGAAGTTTATTTAATTTTCGGTCGTTCTGAGCCGAGTTTCATTCATTCATTTATTTCATCTTTTCGGACTGTGTGGGTGCGTTTTCCGAGTGTGTTGTTTCGTGTCATTATCAGACTGTCAAAAATGCGCCGGCCGAAGGTGCGTCTCATCCCGCGGACAATGGTCGCACTGTCCCGGCCACCTAATTGTCCCGCAGCTGCGGAGGTGCGAAGGTTCTTTCATTGAAACTGACCAGGATAAAAAAGACATTCAGGTGTGTGTGGGAAGATCTCGAAAGGTGTTTCGTGCAATTTGTGACACCCCCTATTCCTCCTCTTTTTTGGACATCGGATAAATGAGTTGAAAACGGTATAGCCTGCCTGCCCTATAGGAGTAATTAAAAATCGATTAAACGCTTGGATTTATACCATGTTAAAACACGTGTCACCCTACTCGTCGTGTCGTGGGGGTCAATTAAATCATCCTAGCAAAGCTGATACAGTCAGTTTGAACAGTACAATCAGTTATGGAAGTTCGACCCACGACGCATTGTCCAGTAGGTCGTCCAGTACTTCCATGGACAGTTTACCGGAAAATACCAGCAAGCATTCCACGGTAAGCAGAAATTTGCATCTCAAATTATTTTGAAAATTCCTGTATAGTACTTTTGTACTGTTTTAGCACCTAGTTTTAATTCTGTACAGGGGTGCAACAGAAGTTGCATGATGTTTGCTGTCATTTTAATAGCGTTCCCAAACTAATTTTAAGTTTGTTAATGTGGCACATAACCATCTATAAACTTTTATATTTAAGTTATTTCTAGCACATCTATGTATTTTGAAAAAGAAATTGGAAGTGTTTACAGTATACCACAAGTGTGTGTTTTGGTGATGCAAGTACAAAGAAACTTTTCAGTCAATACAAGTTTCTTTTCTAAACTTTTTAAAAGTAGAAGAAAATTTTAAATTCTGCACATCTTCTTGGCGTTACTTTAACTTTTCTTTGCCATTTTAAGTAGCTTATCTTTCGATAATTTGTATCCAAAGTTTGATTGCATAGTTTACATTGAGGTTTGAACTTCTGACAGTCGATGATGGACCAGTAGATAATTAATTATTAATGCAAATCAATTAATATCTGGTATATTTGATCTTGAAACAAATCTCGCTACAAACTCGTCAAGTACTACTGAATATTGTGTATAAATGACTTGTAAAATAGTGTTTATGCATGGGAATAATTTACAAACTTCAGTTGTTCAACACTGTACGCACTTGTAATTTTTCGTTTTTACAAATGATGATGATAGACTCTGTCATCAGCCTTTCAACTTCGTTTTTTATGGAGATTCAAACAAGGATGTGAATTTACTTTTACCCTTTAATTAAAACGTGTACTTGGCTACTAATTTGACGTTCCAAGGTCTTATACATAAGAAGGCGATGATGCGACCGACGATAACGCACATCAGGAATACGATGCTTTGAACTCTATAGTTTAGTGCCTTCCATTTTGAATTGATTTTTTAAATATGCACCATATCTTTGTTCAAAAAAAATTGCTACTGCTTTCAACTTAGCATTCCTGACAGAGATGACAAAGCCTAATTAGCATGCAATCATTTTTCACGTAAAAACTTGATGTAATTTCGTTGTTAACTTATTTTTATACTGGCCTATTTTTCTTAGAAAATTGTATACTTAACTTGTAAAAAAAAGTGAATTCGTCAATTTTCTAAATTTCTAATTAGCAATAAAACAAAATTAATTAAGTAACCAATGTTAAAAAATTGTTCCAGTATTGCAAGCTGCCCGAAATTTTGTTAAAGTCAAAGAGCACTGCCTCATGAAGTGCTGCTACTTTTTTAGGGTTCATGTTTGAGGTCATAAAACAGGGCATATAGCACAAAATTGTGAGAACTGGACCTGCTCTTCATCATCTGCAAATTGTTAACTAGCAACATATTAGCACGTGGTAGTTAATTCTGACAGTTTCGATAGGTTATGAGGGGAATTTTCATACCTTGAATGGTTACTGTTCATCAACAGTACCATCAAAAAAGCCTGCATATATATACAGATCTCATTTGGTATTGACAGTTCTGCAGCCATATCCCTCGGAAGTGGAGAAAAAAAACTTGACATATGCTCGCCATATGCGGAACTGCAAAACTCTGTCACTCCTGTGCAGTAATGAATGGAAAAAATGTGGTAAGGCTTATTATTTGGTGCGGTCAGAACCTTTTATAAGCTTCCCTTGACTGCTAGAGGGTCGCCATTTGGTCCCATTTGACTGTCGTTTTGTCTCATCTGGCAGTCATGTGGTTACCTTTATGAATGACGAGAGTGAACTTTGCCCTACAAAAAGCTTTTGAACTATGCCGGTGACGCCACTTGACCAATCAATTATCAACTTTACCAAGGCCAGTCACGAAATAGATTCCAACTTTGCTGAAAACCGATTTGGCTAAATTCTCAGCTAGGTTTAATCCAATCCGTGACAACATCAATTATCAATAAAGGGAGCGAAATGGATTACTAAAGTATAGCTACCACATAACGTTTGTACACATTTTTTAGAAATGTTAGTAGTTTTTTTTTTTTTTTTTTTTTTCAATGAAAATAAATCATTGCACGTGAAGAAAAAAATCTTGTTTTCTGAATTTTAAAAATATAGTCAAGATGTTTTAGCGTTGCAGGTATATATTATAATGTCGTTGCCTCCCCCTTAATTGTACACAAAAATGAAATTACGTTGCCTTTAGAAGTAAACCGAAACAAATTAATAGGTTATTGGTGTGGTTTAAGCAATATAGGTTGTCCCAGATATTTTATTCATGTGGGTGAAGAGTAGATGGGTAAACCATCTGTATCGTTTATGTAACGAAATTATAGGTATAGAATGTAAACTATTCGACTTTTCAAATGATTTATAGCAAAGTTGAACACCCAGATTGATTCAGATGCTCGTAGAATACAATAGAGACATGGTTGGTTTTGCAGACTTATTTGTATGCTTTTCTGATAGGCGCGGCATTGTTCCCTCTGTAGTAGTGTATAAACAACAACATTTGCCATTTATAAGATGGTGCATGTCGTCTGTGATTAGAAATCATCTATAACATCAACCCTGCAGCGCCGTAATTATTGTACAGAACAGGCTGTTTTATGGGAAATCAAGGTGCTTCGGCCAACACCCAAATACATTTCAGGATCCACCCCAGTTTGTGTGTACATCTCACCTGAGGACGGGCATCTAGATCATAGTTAGAATTTCCCCGATTGCACTTATGGGGAAACCCTGGCCCTATACCTCCATCACCACTATAACAGTATCGTTTCATCTTGGAATTGGGGTCCAATTTATTAGTTGGGACCACACCCTCACTCGAGGGTTCCTTCCATCGCAACACTGAAGTAAAACATGAAAATATAAACACCCGTTCCACGTTGGCAGTCGAATTTCCCTCCAAAAATCGATGGAAGGGGGTTGGAAGTTAACTTTTGCCATGATGATCCAACCTATGGCATGCTCAATGACAACCCCTACAGTGCCATTTAATTAGTCCTGTCTGTTAAGAGAAAAAAAAAATGAGTACTTGTGGTCTGTAGTCTGACATTGATGACTTTGCATGGCTTGTGCCGTTCAAGGCTTATATTAAAACGTTTTGTAGGCAGGCTGAGGTTCAGAGGTTAACTATTGATTTCTATGACCAATAAATTTTCTTTCAATTAGGAACAACAGTTTAGTGCAAATGTCCCATTATTGTATCGGATGATTATAAATAACATGCATTGATTGGATGATATATCGAATGTGGAGATCAGCGAATTTATCAGATCAGATTTCAAAGCAATTTCAGGGTCACGGTCAACAGGAGTATGGTTTTCTTTATGGCGATTTCTTGTAGTTTACAGAACAAAAGGACATAATTCACCAGGGGTTCGGTTTAGATGTCATCATTTGTTTGGAGGAAGTTTTTCCTATAGTTTGGTGTACCTTTGTGCGCTTTTTCAGACATACAAGATCTGAAGATTTTATATTTTTGTTTTAAAGTTCAGATTTTAAAGTTCAGAAAGCTCAAATGGTTAAAGCAGATTAAGAAATCTACAATTGCAAATTCATCGTCGTATTTCTGGACATTGTATGTAGCGAGTACATGTAAATTCATACTAATGATGGATTTCAGTTCGACCGTGACAGCCTTTTTTTTAAAGCCGAAATCCTTACATGCATTTGCGATGTCACGCCCTTCTACGGTTTTGGTCAAATTGCTTCAACGAAGTATGCATGCCCAAGTACGAAAAATCGGCTTTTCCCTCAAAAGGCGACTATAATTTTTCTCAGAATACATTAGGCCTAATGCGTGACATGTTAATTAACCTCCAGGCACGCGACCGCACCCCGCGCTCATCAAAATACTAAAAATACTTTGAAAAAAGTAAACAGCATTTATTTTCCCACTCCATGTTTGAAGTGAACGTTTTTGAATATGGAGCTAACCCCGACGTTAAGGGCCACATCATTTGAACGATTGTTTGGGGTTGGAGGATTGCAATGTGCCCGAACGAAGACTCCCATCTTGCTTTGTTTACCTTTTGGGGGATGGATACCCAGAATTTTTTCCCTTCGGGATCCACACTTAGAAAAGACAAATTGGAGAATTTAACAAACATACATCAGCATGGGCTCGAGAGCACGTTTATTAATTTGCAGACAAGGCAACGCCCTCCAATCAGCGCCATTTTGGTTCGGGTTGAAAAAGCATGAACAACATTTTCTAACTAAGTTTCTCGTGAAATATCATGATAGAAGCGTGTAGGGTCACGCTTGACATATCAGATCTTTCAACACCTGGACGATAAAGCAGTTACAGATACTATGCTAATTAACAGCTCTCATTCTGTTTGAAGGGCGCTACTACATGGACAGTGTTGTCAGACAGACCCGAATTTTCTCATCATACATCGTACCCAAAGTAAACTGAGGCGTTTTTAGGGTACGTTAACCCGTTCTCATTGAAAGAGACGGTATCTAAATTTCAACCCCAGGTCAAAATTGTTTCTTAAAAATATACCAACACATTGGTGCAGGCAGAATTTTACATGACCGTGTTATTGGGTGGTGCTTTTTTACACTTACTGTATGTGTTATTTTTGCTGGAATTTTTGACCTTATCTCGCTATTCTGACAATTGAATAATCCATCATTGAAGCAATCTTCCTATATATTACCAAGTTTAGAACCATGTTTACCACACAGCATACACATTTTTTTTTTTTTTTTTTTAAATGGATATTTGGCAAAGTTTCTCATCAAACTTTAGCATTATGTCTTATGAAGCCATTTTTATTTTTATTTATGTGAATTCTAAAAAAAAGTATAGAGGACATTTAGGTGTACAGTTCACACGGAAAATTATACACAATTGTATTCCACATGCATCCTCTTTGCCCACGAACATTTTGGAAGGTTTTTCACCTTGCTTACTTGAATAAAAGGCAATGCGTTATGGGAATATTTCACACAATTTATTATCCCTTATCCTCTTAAATTCTGTGTCAGGTAAATTCTACCGTTTATCCCATCACTATTTCGCCATAAAAAAAGAAGCGTTTTTGCAAACTGCAAGAAAATGAAAATACGATTGCTGGTAAGCAAATTTAGTTCTGAAATTAAGTTTTTTAAGCTTCTTTGATATAGGCCATGCACTACACGATGTACATATGCATGAGCATAAATTGCTCTTAAAGCTTACAAATTCATGAGCAATGCTAACTCGAAAAAATGGCGAACCTTTACGGGTCACTAGCTCTACTTCCGTTGCCTGTAACTCGTGGGCGGAAATCGTTATCATTCCTCGACAACCTTGCCAAAGTTGCCATGGCTTTTCTATACGTAACTCGTGCTCAAGCGTGCTGGGGTGTTTTTTTGGGCTAAAAAACCACCCTTCTTTTCATAAGTTTTAAAGATGCTTTTTATTTGCCGAAGGCTAGCCTAAGTTTGATAATTGAAGGTAGAGCAGCTGCCATCGTTTAATATATGTAGCACGTGTCACACACGCCAAACACGTGGGCAACGTAATCCATGTTAGGGATGGTCAGTCTTTTTTATGTCAGCAATATCGTAAAAAAACTGGATAACACACCTTGGGGTAAGTGTGGGGTAACCGGGGTTACCTAAACAGTCTTGTTCCATCTTTTACACCAATATGTAAATTATAACTTAATGAAATTCACTGGTTTTATGATACAAGTTTGTTACTTGAATCTTGCTAGCTTGTTCCTAAATGTTTCAAATAAAATGTGCTTTTATAGTTGAGAGATAAATTGTTCTGTATATATTCTTGTTTATATACTTCTCCCCGTACCTTCCCTCGCAAAATCGCCCTGTAATGTAGTCAATTTAGCAATTTTTTATTCTTTAGAAATATAACAACTGTCAGTATCTCACAAACGACAATTATACTAAAGCCAAAATTCATGGCCCGGATGCTTTCAACAATGAGTTTGTATCCCGGCAATTTCATGTGGATAATGACGCCCTGATTTGTGTCCCACACGGAATACATGCAATGTGAGAAATAATTGCCCAAATGGGTACTTAATTGTTGTTGTCAATTTTTATTATAGCGTGTAATAATATTACAATCGACAGTCTGGAACTCGGTGTTAAAAAAAAGCACAATTCACTTGAATTCAATTGTGTGATGTTACTATGGCAGAGTGTTGTTGTTGTGCTTTATTTGCGTGAGGTCAATCGCAGATTTAATAGGCCATTTGCAGGTGCTTTATTTTGGGGGTTCATGTTCCCATTGATCTCCCAAAGGTCATGGTTGAGGTGTCAATATTTTTAAATTTAAAAATGGTGTATTAAATCATCTGTACGAAAATGGGTCGATTCTCTTGAATTTTTTTATGTTTGCCTGTTGTGGTTTTGTGAATTCAGTGCCAATATTTCACACTTATTTGAACCAATTTCTACAATTAATTTTGTGTTGATACTAGGAATGATTAAATACATTGAAATCTTAATTACTCGATATTGCAAAATGTGATGTCAACCCTTTTTCTTAGTAATTTAAATTTTCTCTTCCCTTAATAAATCACTCATGTGGTCAGTGTTTTTTACAACTAAGCTAAAGTACACGAATGACACAACATAACAGGAAGACACATCCACTTGGCTGTCCACCATAAATGTTTTCTAAACTAGCGGTCATTCTATACGTGTTTTAATAATTTCTTCCTCCACTTTTTATATTATTATTTAATTACAAGACAATTCTTGACTCGGTCTGCTTTTTGACCCACTAAACCCATGAAGAAACGGATCAACCCCTGACCCTTATTGTTTATGGAAGAATTAATAAGTACTCATTGGCGGTTTCCGCTTTACAAGGCTGTGTAAGACAGTAGATTGGCCTCAATGGCCTCATGTATTATTCCTGAATATATTGACGGAGCAAATATACGTCTCCCTCTAAATTTATTGTCATGGTGTTTTCCAATCCTTGCTGATTTGGTTTCGTACTGATTATCGTGATTGCGTCATAATCAGAACGAAACCAAATTTGATTTGAATTTAGTCGAGCGATTTATTGGAGCTAGATGTCGCTGTGGTGATAACGCATTTCGTGACGTTTTGGTGACGCCTTATCTATGTATAATGAAATATGGACACCAGACAGGTTGTCTTTTTTTTTAAAGAACAGATGCGATATTTATCTGAATTGTGTTAATTGGATTTACAGGATGGTCAAGATTGTCCTAGAATCTATATATACTGTATCTATGAAGGAACAGCAGATTTATGTCTTCAAAGTTTATTTTTAACACTACATGCATGGAGATGTTGAATTTATTAATGTTTCATATGCATATACTAACTCCCTTAAAATAGATTTATTGGTTATTTCTTAAGATTTGCAAAGTTTTCCTTATCATTCATATAAATTCAGCAGAGAAAGATATAGTCAGGAACGATGAGAGTTTGAACCCATGCATTGATACATTCAATGTATACAGCCTGAATGTATAATGTACTCGCTTAATTAGAGCATATTTTACAACATATTGCGTGTATATATATATATATGTCTGTGCGCTATATAGAACATTAATTAATGCAGTTTATTTAAAATGCTGCCACTCGTTTTCATTTACGTGTTGCTATCATTAATTACCATTTTAAGATGTTAAATTTATGATTTTATGATTAATGCGAAACTATAAGGAAACGAAATAGTGAACGTTTTTTTATGATTGGAATCCGGAATAAAACCGTTGGTGTCCTGCTAAATTTCCATATGCTGTGTCAAACTTTTGTTTTGCGTTCTTTTGTGTCGCACTGACAACTTCATACGCGAAAACATACTTATCAAAGACATGATGACCTGACTTTATTTTTGACATATTCATCGATGAAATATGCAGTCCTGTGACGTATTTCCATTTCTTTAATGTATTTTGCTTTAACACCCCACCTTCTTGGCGACCATGCTAACAGACTGGTGTCTTTGTTTCTAGCAACTCCTGGCGATAACATCACATTCCTGTAAATTAATGTTCTCTACCAGGATGCGAAATAAATATTGCACATATTCTTGATTTATAGATTATGAAACATCACCGCGTGTGCTGGAGAGTGCAACAAACTTTTTTCTTCTTCTGCGAATCAACATATTGGCTTTTATTAACAGCTGTATATCTACGCCCACATTCAGTAAACTTTAACAATAAATCTGGTCTGTGCAAGCCTTTTTAGGTAAAATTTGTGGTTTGAGCAAACTTTTTTTTTTTGCAAATCAGATTTGTTTTCTAAGTGTGGACGAGACGAGGACTTTACACTACGCCCATAATAAAACACATATCACTTTCTCCCTTATAGGATGTGCAGTGCGTGTCTTTTACGATCTTAGCAACGCCATTAACCCCTGCTGTAACCGTTGCAACAGTTTAACCTAATGGAGCAGAATTTAACTTCCATGGGGAAAAACTCCAGAAGTATATTTATGCTTCCGTCCAGAATACAATGACATTGCCTTTTCAGAGTTTGTCCACGACAGGTCTCCAGATTGCACTTTTGTGCTTCATCGGAGACGGTTTTTGTGTTTTCAAAAAAATGATGGACCCCACGTTCCAGCTCCCCTCAGGAATTTGACCGTTGGAATTTTTTTCTTTCTTTTTCTAACCAGGGTCCACATTATACAGAGTGCACTAAATCTTCCATTCAAACTTATTTTAACCGAGTTTTTTCAAAGTATGATTCGCAGTAAGAATTTTGGATATGATTTGGCAAATTTAAATATAAGAAACAACTGCAAATTGCATGCACTTTTCTGTAAATATTGAATTTGCAGTTATGCTTAAGAGATTTTGGAATTTTGGCTGAATGCATTGCAGACGATAGAACTTTTGCAAATTCCTAGGATTTAAATTATCTGTGTTGAAACTTTGTTGAATATTCCCTGTTTCATGTAATCATGATACTACAGGACCACCAGTGAGATAATCGATTGTGTAGTATGCCGCTTTGGTGCTAACTGGACCTTACTGCCACATGTACATGTCTTTCTTTGAAAAGAAGCTATGTTGAGACCCAATGTTTATCGAAGTTTCGATTGGAATTACATCGTAGATGATTGTAAACTCCACATCGGGCATATGTTCATCAGTGTCTTCTAAGCAGTTTGCGGTTGAGATGGGAGGGGAAATGGGAGGGGTGGCGTGGCTGCTGCCACTGCTGGCATTCCAAGGGAGCGAAAAAGCGGAACGGCCAAAACACCCCTTAATTGTCCATTTCCTTCCAGAGGAACCGAAAGAGGTTCATGATAGTCAGATAAAAGTCAGCACGAGAATCAGTTTTTTTCTTCGGTTTTATAAGGGGGCGCTCACAAATTACTCTTTTATCATTCGCGAGCGAATCCTCAAATACCTCTTTTTTGTTAGCTACATTATAATTATGTTAAAAACACACGCGTTATATTTTTGCCAAATTTCTGCAAGAAACATTGACTGTTTTAGTACTTGCGTTTGCAATAATAAAGTAAATGGAAAGCTACCATTTGAGACTGAACTTGAAATTAATTTTAAGTTTGATCACACTACATTATGGACCTCTGAATAGCTTCAGCTGTATTGAAATGGAAAAATGTACGAGTTTTTTAGTTCTTTGATTCTATAGTTGTTTGCAAAACTCATTTTCCAAAACAAACTTTAGCGAAAAACTGCTTTCACTTGTTTTCGCATGAAAACTTCAACCTATGCAATATATGTGGGTTGAACATGTATCACGTTCTTATGTACACACCTGCCCTTGTGTAAAGCGCATGATTAACAAACATTGGGTGCCATGTTTGAATAATAAAGAGTGGATAACAACTTTGAGAGTTAAATTTGTTTCTGAAAGTTAAGTGCATGTAAAAACCTCAATTTTCTGACGAATTTATCAGTATTTGTAATATGCAGCAAGGGTACTTACGTATTATCCTAGACTACCTCAAAATGTATAATTACCTCGTCAAATAATACAAATTCAGGTTACCATCCATTAATAATTGTTATTTTATTGAGTATTTTCACAAATCTTAAGACCCTCATTGATAAAGTTGAGGTGGCCAATGTTCTTTAATTGTCAGGGAATAGGGGACAATAGTAAAAACAGTTAGTTGGGACGGGAGCAGTTGGTACTACATTTTGAGGTAGTCTAGGATAATACGTAAGTACCGCAGCAAGTTTATGGCCATAAAGAGGACAAAAACTCGTACATCTGAACATTTTGAAGGCTATATGCTATATAATGAGGAGCTGATTTTCATTTTAAGTAAAGGGGCGCCAAGCATCGAACTGCGTTGACTTGGCTAATTTGGGTTTGCAATCTTAATTTTGCGGTGTTATCGTCTTGACATGTACTTGGATTGCGTTCAAGATAGCACCATATGGGTCCCGCCATCTTGATTAGACATACACGCAAGTTTGATGTTATAAGATCCAGACATTGCTGATCACAGGATGACGCCAAGTTAATACCTGATGATACATTTTTAAGATATGACTTTCATACGGATTATTTCATAATTCATGATTGGCGTTAATCTTTTCTTGATTTATATTGCTATTTTCAAACCATCTCATCTTGAAATATATATAGTTTATAACACATCCATCCGTTTTTCCAAACAATGTTTTGTAGAAAACTAGTTGATATATACAATATTCACAGATACTGGAGAAACCTTTATTATCCATGATTAATATAAGCATTGAATATATGTTAAACTAAGGATTTTCATAGTAATATTATCTTTATTGCTTGAGATATAAACTCTCGTGTTTTCTCTCGTCTCGTTATTCTTACAATTAAGTTAAGTCGAAAGCTAGATAACATTTCTTTCTAAAAGTTGGCGGGTCTTCCCTTTAATATTAAATTTCAAATTTGTTTTAATTGCTCATACATTGGCCTAAAACTTTAGGACGACTTTTGAGTATTGCACGCGATTGTCATTTAAGCTCGTTTCCTTCTCAGTTTATGTAATAAACCTGAAACGGAAATTGCGTTGTCATTTTTTAATTGGAATGAATAGTGTCGCTATTTTCGAGGCGCCCTCTTTAATCGTTCCTTTTCAACTCTTATTAATTTATTTTCAATTAGCTCGATGCAATTAGTTTGCTTCGCTTTTGGAAATACATTAGAGGGGAGGGATAGGAATTTTGTTTTTCCCCAAACAGGTCATTTGCTGGGAGGGGGCTAATTAAACTATTTAATTAGCGCTAATAGACAGCCTAATTTTTGACTGAAAGAATCTTTCTGTATGATGTAGATGGATACTTGTTTTTAACAGAAAATTTGCATAAAGGCTGTCATCATTTGATTCATGTTGCTAATTTTACATCGGATGTATGTTGCCCACTGTAATTGGCACGTTTACAGGAAGTTGCGAATATATTTTTTTTTCAATTTTGTCTGGTATGTTTTAAGCCTGGCTTTATAAGCGTTATTAATCGTTTAATCCTGAACTAATGTTAGCTCCGTGAATTTCAAGTGTGGGATTTACTTCAAGTAAGTTCTCCAGGTAATAATTAACGTTTTCTAATAATTAAATAGGGGAAAACTGACGTCAGAAAAACTTTCCAAATGGGTATGGGATGGATACAGGACAGGTATATGTACTTTTTTTTAGTAAATACATAAACAAAGATCATCCAAAGCATGCAAAGTATATAGTGGGCACATGCAGCGCACCCACTTCCTTTCTTGATCCCCACTCCCATAAACAATAGAATGGGTGATCCCCTGATTAAACCGTGGACAGGTGGGGTGTAATTAAGCACGTTAAATTTTTGGGCCAAAGTTTATGCTTGGCTGTCTACGCTTACATTAGATTTTTTCCAGGAATTGCAGTATGGGTTTCATAATGTACCCGTTTTTTTTGTTTATTATTAACTATATTATGTTGTGGTATTTTATGTAAACTTGCTTAACCATTGGGAACAATTGTTTTAATTCGATTATCTGAAGATGTTTAAATTTTCAGTAAAATTTTTTTTCTTCAAAACCCATATATTTCTAAATGAAAATTTGTTATGTTTGACAGACGTTTGTAACTGTTGTGTATCAGTGATACAAAGCATGTACCAACGCCTATTTTTCTCCCCCAATTTAAATATGATTAAAGACCGCATGAAACTGCAAATTATGGAAGGATAAGGCATGAATAAAAGGTCGGATATTTTACGGAAATCTATTCAAGGCCGGAATATGGAACATTATTATAGGACCAAACAGCAAACGTATATTCCGGCCGGATTTTTGTTGTCCATCTTTATAAAGCCATTGTGCGTTTTATTTCATGATCTACTTGTCTTTTATATCTATTGTTGATTTGTTGTCCTCGTATTCTGCATGGCAATTAGTTCTGCCAGGTTTACCTACCATCATCAGATACGCTAGGCTGTTGATGCAGCAAAGCATGCATGACTATATAGCGACCCCTGTACTTTAATGCATATACTGTATATGTATATATCGAAAACAAAGGTTTTAACAATAAAAAAAATGTTGCTGAATTACAACCCCATGGATTTAAATCTCTGTCCACAACGCTAACGCAATGAATTTATTGATGAACATTATATGAATCAAGGTACTAAAAATTTTCAGTTGCAGTATTGTTCAAAACTTATCTATTATATAGGGAGGTTGTGAAAGTGCTTCTTAATTTTTAAGAATTGATCGAAATCACTGTGTACAAGGCCGCAGTCTACATTGATATGTAGGTTAACTTCTGAAGTTGTTTTTATATATGCATTTTTATCAACAATTAATGCTTCGTAGATAGATGATCGGCACATTTTTTTTTTTTTTTTTTTTTTTTTTTTTTTTTGTGGGGCTATACATTTTTTTGCTATTTATAGACGTGTAATGCACGCTAAATTATTGAACGCGTTCTTTCATTGAAATTTATATGGTCTTGCGTATGACCTAAATTGCCGCCAAATCGACTAAAAACATCAAAATTTCACGGTTATGCCACTGATATCGAAGCTTTATAAGCTCGCTTTTGAATTTTCCAGTCTCCTGTTATGTGGCCCCCGTCTCGATGGAATTTTTATACAAAGTAAGGGGCTAGTAATTAAAATAACATTACATGCCTTTTGAAAATTAGGTTTATCTCACTGTCCATGGCTGTGGATAATGAATTACGAGGCACCGTAAAAATACATTTTATGGAGTTATTCATTAACAACAATGACTTTCAAAGGATTTATATTAAAACTTAAATTCTTTTGAATATCATGTTTGAAATGATGATCCTGTACTAAGAAATGAGCAATTTTCAAGTTTGGAGAAACAGGTGGTGGATGAATTATGAAATAAAAGACAATGACGTGCCTTTTGAAATTTTGTTACGAGAAGAAGGAGATATATTTTAGTGAATCGCCAATGAGTCTTTTAAAATTTTAGAGGTTGTAGTTTAAAAGGTCATTGAAATATTTCTCTTGGAAAAAATGCCCTTCAAGACATCAATGTCTGTGAATTTTTTTTTTTAAAACAAGACTTCACTAATGCATATTTCAGAACCATTAATTACTCGTATACGACGACGCGTATCAATGCTTAAAAGATAGGATGTGATCTAGAGCATTTCGCAATTGCCTTCTTCAACTTGATGGATTTCATTATACATTTGTAAAACTAATTACCACACTATATAACGATATCTTTAAAATGGCATGCAGCCATTTGGGCGCACCATGTCTACCAGGGATATTATGACGATCTATCTCATTAAGAGTATACTGAGATACTGTATAAGCATGAGGATATAATGAACGAGCAACTTTATTTATGATAACATGGTTTATGGTCTCAATGAAATTGTTGCATAACTCCACACATGAATACTACGACTCAACGTTTTGGTGATTAGTTGCTTGCAAGCATGAATGAAGACCTTACTGTGCATAGAAAATACCTAATTCGAAAAAACTTTGAAAAATCAGTTCAGATATGAGAAACTTTGAAAAATCAGTTCAGATATGAGAAATTTTGAAAAATCAGTTCGGATATGAACAACTTTGAAAAATCAGTTCAGATATGAGAAACTTTGAAAAATCAGTTCGGATATGAACAACTTTGAAAAATCAGTTCGGATATGAACAACTTTGAAAAATCAGTTCAGATATGAAAAACTGAAAAATCAGTTCAGATATGAAAAACTGAAAAATCAGTTCAGCTATGAAAAACTGAAAAATCAGTTCAGCTATGAAAAACTGAAAAATCAGTTCAGCTATGAAAAACTTAAAAATCAGTTCAGCTATGAAAAACTGAAAAATCAGTTCAGCTATGAAAAACTTAAAAATCAGTTCAGCTATGAAAAACTGAAAAATCAGTTCAGATATGAAAATGATTTTCATTCTAATATGATTTCTTCTGTTTCGAAATGTTTGCTACAGCATATTAATATGCAATAACGCGAGTCATAATTCCAAGTCGGGTGAAATTAATTCACCTGATTAATATACGACGAAGGATAAAATTTGGTTCGTAAAACCTTCGCGAAACTTAATCGGCGGAACCAACTGCTGAAAATGTGCACTGACATCAGATCTACACGCAAATTCATTTGAAATTTGCTATTCCAATCTCGAATTTCTAGGCAAATGTCGAGTCACGCACGGAAGCGCCGTAGCGCCAAATTGACGCGGAGAGATATATTAAATTGCGCCCCCTCTGTCCGTCTTGGTGTCAGCAAAGCACTTGACAAGGCCGGAGACCAACGCGACCTTTCACGCCCTACTTGTCAGCTGGCACAAATATCATTTCGGCAATTCATTATCCAAATTACTCCTGATCATCGTAATCTATTTTGGCATAATTTAATTCACGCTGGCTTATATTTATAGAGAGTAATCGTTTATGTAACGAGCAGCGTGCATGTATACGTTTTGCACCATCTTAATCATCGCGATCTCATCATTGTCGAGGACCTAATTTATGTATAAATGCGCATGAAAAATTGACAATTAATGGGATTAATTGTAACGCGAGGCAAACAAAATGACTCTGTGCTTTTGGATTTGAACGAAAACCTTTGCGTGTTGTATAACGTACAAGGAATGAATTAAGAGGTGCAGCCACCCATGTATTTCTAGAAACCCGTAATTAATATTTATACGTATAGTCCATGCACGCCTCTATTTTTTATAAGAGCTGATGTAGAAACCTAAAGTACTGCAGAAACTTTAATTTCATCTTAACCAAATTGAAATGAGCACGCAAAGCTGTCTCGTCTGCTTTGGATGCCACATCTGCGTAAAATATTATGTTCTGGATAATGGAGGCACATTGGGGAATATGAAATGTTTTTGTATTATGTGGCTGGGCCCATTGACACGTGCATTGTATAGTGGGCTATATTGTGGTCACATTATCTGGAATTCAGTGTACAGTAGAAACTCGATTATCCGGACTAATTGGAACCAGGGGTCATCCGGATAATCGAGTTTGTACTGTATAGGGCAATTTCTGAGCTGCTCGTCAGTGGTTAGAAGTATACGTTATTACGATCGTAACAAGCCAACAAAAATCGAAAAAAATGTACTCGAAAGATTGATCACAAAAACGTCTACTTTCGAATTTCGACTTTTGCAATTGCAGTTTTTTCTTACAGAATTGGAAATTAGACGTTATTACGATAATAAAAAGCAAAAAAAAAAAAAAAAAAAAAAATTTAAATTTACCCATAGGG
>JAQGBW010001789.1:0-23274 GCA_034698625.1 Julus scanicus | reverse complement strand
GGGGTAAGGGAAGGAAGGGGGGGGGGGGTCTGCTGGTTCGTGGAAATCATGTGGACAAGGTGGGGAGGGGGCAAAGCCACTATGGACGTCCACTAGTGATGGTATTTCTCAGGTTTTTAATTTTCTGTTTGACTCTTTATGGTCAGTGAAATGGGAAATTGGCACCGGAAGAAACGTGTCCCCAGTCCCAAATGTACTTGAATTTTTAAAACCTAGGGAAAGTCTGGAATTATGCCTAACTTTGTGTTAAACATCAATTTTATGCTGGAATTTCCCTTCGAGGTCAGGAAATGTTCTTTTATTAGAAAAATCTGGAAAAATGTTGTGGAATAAGTAGTGGTGCTTGAAAATTTATAGGATGGGCCTTTGTTTGTTACAACAGATTTTTTGGACACCCTACTTTTCAACAAAATTAAGGACGTGTATGAAAGGGGGAGGAGGTCTGGGCTAAAATTGACACCATGTGGACAGGGTGGTCAATTTTTAAAGGAATTTCGTGGACGTTATTTTTGAATGGCCCCTAAATTGATATGTTAGGAATAGTCTTTATGAGAAATTCCATATATGGTGTTTATGTCCATGTATTCCATGTCATGTATTCATGTACATGATACCCAGGTTAGGATCAAAATTTCTTAAGAAAACTGACAGTTTCTATAGAATATTTAAATTAATATTTCAGTAATTTGTTGTTACAATTATTCCAGAGGTTTTTCGAACAAAAAAATCGACAAAAACACACCATACAGCCGAATGTTATGTGTGTAAAACACATTTACATAATAGAATTATAATTCCAGTTTATTATTTATGTTGCAGTCGTATTAAACGTGTATATAGAGCGAGATCGAAATAATGAATTTCATGGAAACACCACTGATGATGAACCTATTATTTTTTTTCTCGTTTTCTAGAGAGTTGAATTAATGCGATTGTTTTTTGTGCAACATGTGCACGATAACAGGTGTACCACTGATGTTTGTGTACAAAAAAAAAAGAAAAGAAGAAGGCGTGGTTTTGCAGGTGCCATTTTCCCCAAAACTGGTTAGTGATATCCAAATGCAAATTGTCAACGTTTGAGTTATGAACTGAATCTCAATAAGGTCATGAACGTTGCAAAAAAGAAATCCGACTGCAAATTCATCTTGGTCAATTTTAATTGGCCCGACTCTATTACTTCGGTCTAGACTAGTATTATATTAAAAAAAGCAATAGAAACGATTTAATCCTCATACATACACAAACACCCCAGATGAATGGGATATTATTAATAATATGTTCCTATAACACTTTGTTTTGTCATCATGGAAATGACGAAATGAAAAGTTTTACAAAAAAAAAAAAAAATGGTAGACATATTAATAACATTTTAAAATTCATGTTATGCTAAATCAATTGTAGGATTTGCCAGATCACTCGTCATTACATTTTATTTTGATAACTGATTGGAATCAACCATCAATTATACTTCTCAGATGAGAGCTGGGGAAAATATCGTAAGTTTTAATAGCAGCAATTATTGTAGGGACATTAAATAGTCGTATAAAACCTTCGCATCAATTATATAATTAAACATGTCCAGAACTCAACATTTCTTTAATTACACAATATTTCGGCTATTAAGTCTTCATCGGGGGCTGATTACAAATAGGTAAGTTAAAATTTAAACCATACACCCACCTAGAAATTTGGAGGGTTCGAATTTTGTATTTTTAATAATTTTTAAGATGGAAAAGTGGAGGGAACATGATTATGGCCGATTTTTAGAAGCATAATCCCTGAAAAATCCTCCCCCTCCCTCATAAACGTACTTAAGTTTTGAAAATAGGGTGTCCAGAAAATCCAAATCCCTCTACCCCCTCTGGTGGACTTCCTTTTTGAATGGCCCCTTTTGTGCCATATAATTTGTCCACTCTTGAAGGCATGGGTGGATGTTTTTGTATGGCTGCAAGAACGGCGGCCATGTTTTTATTTTTAGTTAATCCAGTGTTGTCAACTGAGTTTTCCACGATTGAAATTTGTATTTAATCACGAATTCATTTTCCACGTTTCGTATAATTTTGGTGGCTACACGCAATTGGTTTTCCAGTGTTTTTCACGCCATGTAGACGATGAGGCTTTTGTTCTAACTCCCGGAATTTCATTATATCTGAGATGGGGGAAGAAGGCGTCTTTTTCCGCCGTATTAATCGCTGACTGACATTACCAAAATGTAATTATTTCACACTGGTGGTCATAAAAGGCATTTGTTAATCCTGATTTGAGGCATTGGGAGACAACTCTTAAATCTCGGGAGCTGTGAAGTTCTCACTCTTAATTACAGTCGCACTTTACCTCATTAGTTCACTACTGGAAGGCTCCAGCTCATCTTATATTTCTGACATCATGCTGGCTTCAAGTGCTTCCATACATGGATTTATAGCACAACAAACTTTGGTACAACCATCCTATATATTCGTGATATTGTCACCCCCATAGCTTTATTTCGGGTGGAAAATATATTATATATACCACGTAGATATTTATATATATGCAGTAAATGGGTAATTCTATTTATGGACATACTGTATGTGGAAATATTAGAAATAGAACATGTATGAAAATGTGTACCCATAACTGAAATTTATGTCTACATTTCTTTGTATTCACGTATGACCATTATATGGCAGTATATCGACGTATATTTCCATATATGATCATATATTGCCATACATCAACGTATGTAAATGTCCATAGATGACCGTATATTGCAATCCATCAACGTATATATCCTATGTTTGACAATATGCTGCAATACTTTAACGTATATGGTCATATAAGAGCATATATTGCAATACATCAACGAACATGTCTTATGTATGACCATATATTGCAATACATCAACGTAAATGTCCATAGATGACCATATATTGCAATACATCAACGAATATGTCCATATATGACCATATATTGCAATACATCAACGTATATTCCCTATGTATATGACCATATATTGCAATACATCAACGAACATGTCTTAAGTATGACCATATATTACAATACATCAACGTATATGGTCATACAAGAGCATATATTGCAATACATCAACGTATATGGTCATATAAGAGCATATATTGCAATACATCAACGTATATGGTCATATAAGAGCATATATTGCAATACATCAACGTATATGGTCATATATTGCAATACATCAACGTGTATGGTCATACATTGCAATACATCAACGTATATGGTCATTTATTGCAATACATCAACGTATATGACCATATATTGCAATACATTTTCGGATATGTCCATATATTGTCATACTTAAACGTACATGCCCATATATATATATATATATATATATATATCTGTCTGGGTTTATTGAATATACATTGTCGACCTAAAACGTGATTCGGATCATGAACACGGTAAGGAACGGATTAAGTTCGTAAACCGAGGTTCCACTGTAGTTAATCGAAATATCCTAACACAAGTTCATTGTTTAAAGCCAGTGAAGTTCGCCCATGAACAGTATATCCACCATTGCATGCTATTTATAGATTTCTAAAAACAAGGAACTATTTAGCTTCAGCTTGTTTATTGTGGTTTTCAATTTGAAATTATGTTTTGTTTATTATGGAAAGAAGTCAATGTTCAAAATTCTGGTTTCCATGTGTATACACGTTTGCCATATATGTATATGTATAATGGAGGCCAGTTTGTCATTTCAGCATTTTTCTTCTTGAATTTGTTTGCGGTTGACAGGTCTTGCAAAAGCAAGTGGCTAGGGCAGCCATTTGCGAATTCTTTCCCGGATATAAATTGCAAATTTATGCTCCACACTCGTATAGTATAACACGAAAATCGGATTCCAAAAAGCTGTTTTTCTTCATGGCTTCGAGGCTCTCAATATTTCATTAATCCAACATGGCTGCCGCCTTCTTCTTCAATTACCACCCAAGCCCTTGAACGTATGATGAAATCACACCTTAACATCTTTACAATGTGAATTTTATGTAAACGGGGTGGAAAAATTAGATATGTCATAATGTGTCCAATATGGAAATATACATGTCCCATTCATGGCCTTATATAATTATTCCACCAAGAATCTCTTAAATACCTTTTCTAGATATAATTAAAGATTTTTTTAGTCTTTTTTGGTGGAATTTCAAAACATGTTTTTGAGAATATTTAATGTAATGAAATTTTTGATACTATCTTGGACTGCCACTATATTATTTATCCAAATGGGTCCTTCGTTGTGGACCATGATAAATTTTCGTTCATGTTGCGCAATAGGATTGATAACTTTCCATCGATTTTTAATTAAATTTCCATTATCCATTAGGGGATTGGATTCACACATTCTCCGGGCTTTAGGGGTCAGATTTTCAATGGGTTCTACGATGGCCCCAGGCTAACAGGAAGGAGAGGGAACGAGATTAGGACCCTGCACAGGCTTGCAAATCATGGGAATTAAAAAAAAGGGTGCTGTCTCTTGTATATATGGGAGTAAAATACATTTGAAACGGGCCTACTTTTGTCTATTATGCTAAGTGGGGAGTCAATCACATTGGCAAAGCGTGTGGAGTAAAAAAAAAAGATGGTGCTGACCTCTAGGATTTTATACAAAATTTGTGAAAGTGCATTTGGATATGGGGGAAGACTGGAGTAGATGTTCGAGGTCGAGGATTTGCATAATTTTGAAAACAATAATGGGAAATGTGGCGTTTAATGTAATAATGGCTTTAATCTTTTAACTACATCACGGTGATTACAGTAAAATGAGCTGTGTAACTGCTGGAGGGGGTCAAATATGGGGGTAAAAACTAAAAAAAAAATATATCACACAGTATTATTTATGCATCAGATTTCAGATATTGTTTGAAACATGATCTTTATTTAATTACAGAATAATTATTATTTAATTTATACGATAGATTCATTATTTATATTGTACTTTTTTATTATATGGTATTATACTTCCGGTTGAAGAAATTCTATATTGTACATGTATGGAATATATACTAGAAATTGGGTGTATATATTTATAAATATATATCAGAAGTTAGGTTTGTTTGTATATACAGGGTGGGCCAATAAAAAGTAAGCCTACTTTATAAAAATCATAAAATGGTTATTTGTTAATGGAATTTATTGAAAATTTGTACATGTTTACTTAAATAGGATAAAAAAAAATTCCCTATTTCAATTTTGTGTTCAAAGTTAGCACCTAGTTTCAAAAATTGCCTAGCACTGTAATTTTTTGTTTTACGCAAAAAACTTATCACGTTTTTTCTTCTTCAGTGAACGCCATTTTGAAAGACAAATTCGAATGATTACGTCATTAAAAAAGAACGTGAACGAGGGCAATTCGAAAGTAAAGATAAAAACAACATTTGTACAAATTTTCATTAAATTCCATTATTAAATAACTTTTTCATGATTTTTATAAAGTTGGCTTATCAGAAATTGGGTATACTTATAATTACGAGAAATTGTGTTTATATGGAACTAGCTGTACAGTAGTTATATTTTTAAATCATTGAATGACTATTTCATAGATCAATATTATAATTAGAGATCTTGGTCTTAATATCGTATTGTATCGATTCTAAGACGCACTTATGTCAATGTTAACGATTGTTGTCTGCTAACATTTCTAATTGAGTAATTGGCTACACTGGAGACGGGAGTTGTGGTCGTGCAGCTGTTTGATCTCAAACTCAACATGTACAACATGTGTGTTAATTATGCAATTACACGAATTGCCCATCGGTGTTGCTGGTGTCTTTTTAGCCAATGAGAATTGATCTCGTAAATAGTCCATCATTGTTTCTTTTGTTCTATATGGATTTGATTCCCAGTTCCCATAAGTAGTGACAATACCTTATTTCCATAGTGATTGATATAATGCTGGAATATATATTTTTAGGATTCCATATATACTTAATTTTACTCTATTTTTCGGTATGCTATTGTATACGGAGTGCTGCCAATTAGCATTATTACGAGTGAATTAGAAATTTCGAAAGTGACAATCTTAATTAATCTCTAGAAAAGCTAATGAGCGTATTTCCTAACATTTTAATGGGAAAATTGAAAAATGCATCCTTTAAGTATGTGGATGAGGATATTTATTTCTTAAACTATGATTAGACAATTTTCTTTAGCGGCGTGATGAGTAAGCTGTATTTCTTCTAAATTAAAACTTATATTTGAAGACGAACAATGACATGTACTGTATATGTTTATACACGAATTTATATAATGGAAGAATACTGATTTACAAATGTACATTAGTTAACCGTGATTAACCTTATAATTAATGGTCTAGATTTAGTAAAATTGTAACCCTATATGACATGTATCATTCTATAATTAAGGTGTGATGTTTCAGAAACATGTTCAGATGTGTTTTTGTATGTTTATGTAAACTATGTGTGGATAGATTTATGTTTACATGTGAAAATAGTTTTGTATACAGATCATGGAAAGGTAAATGCGAATACAAATTCTTATACATGTACATGTGTGGTCATACATGTAAAGATGTGTCCAATTTATGGTCAAGCCATATATAGAATAAGACAGACATGTTTTTTTCCACCCGAATAAATGCATACTGTATAATAGAACATGAACAGAACATGTACAAAACATTGCCCCTTAAATATCCTTGAATAGCATTTTTCAAGCATTTATTATTTTCATATTTTTTCCACCAAAAATTCGAACTTAATTTTCGCATAAATACAGTGTATAATAAAACATGAACAGAACATGTACAGAACATTACTCGTAGATAATAAAAAAACTACTTGAAAATACATGGAACTTATTCTATGTTTTTAATGGTCCTTAAAAAATCCAATACTGTAACTATATAGGGTCAAGTTTTTTGTGAACCCTAGTTGACATTTTTTCTTCATATATTGCATTACATATCTGAAAATTTCCAGAAAAAGTTTCTGATTTTTGTGTTTTTTTTTGTGTTTTTAGGGGATGCTAGTGTAGGATCAGGTGATGGAACGGGGGATGATGAAGATGAAGAAAGAGGAAAGAAAAGGCAAAAGAAACGAGGGATTTTCCCTAAAGTAGCCACCAATATAATGCGGGCGTGGCTCTTCCAACATTTGACAGTAAGTTCAACATTTTCACTTATCTTTTTACTCATTTTTATCACTTTCAAGCTTTGTTTTGACTATTTTTATTGGAGAAATGTAATCATAATTATATTAATATTCAAGTGGTTAATTAACTGTTTAGTTGACTTAAATCGAACGTTACCATCGTGTCCAGTAGTCTTGAAAAGCGGGAAAGTTGGAAATACACTTGAATTTTTATTACCTTGGAAAAGTCAGGGAATATGCTTGAAATTTGTGTTAAGCACCTGTTTATGCATGAAACATAGCAAGCCATATATGGGACATGAAATGCCATATATGGGAAATAAAAAGCCAAATGGGATATATAATAAGACATATATGGGATAAAAAACCATATGGGACATAAAAGCCAAATATGAAACATAAAAAGCCATATATGGGATATAAAAAGCCATATATGGGACATAAAAGTCATATATGGGACATAAAAAGCCAAATATGGGACACAAAGGCCATATATGAGATAAAAAGCCATATATGGGATAGAAAAAGCCATATATGGAACATAAAAAGTCGTATAGGGGACATAAAAAGCCATAAACGGGACATAAAAAGCCATATATGGGATAGAAAAAGCCATATATGGAACATAAAAAGTCGTATAGGGGACATAAAAAGCCATATACGGGACATAAAAAGCCATATATGGGATAGAAAAAGCCATATATGGAACATAAAAAGTCGTATAGGGGACATAAAAAGCCATATACGGGACATAAAAAGCCATATATGGGACATAAAAAGCCATATATGGGATATAAGCCATGTATGGGACATAAAAAGCCATATATGGCCCATGTAATTCGTCCACTCACATAGTTTTAAACCATAGATTAATCCATTCCTGTCATTTAAAAAAAAAATCCAAAAATTTAACTTTAAAAAAAATTACTATAAAATCTAAAATTTTAAAATATTCCTTTGTTCAGAAATATTTTTAAAACATTCTAATGCGATTAGTATAAAATGTAAACTTTTAATTTCTTGATATTATAAGATTTTGTGAGAAAAAAAAGAAAATCGATTATAGATGTTGACATTCCACTTTTGAGTTTACCAAAGTGTACAATTTCTTAAATCATTGAATATTTGTGACTAATATTTTGGGCGACAAATTTATCTCTGACAAGATTGGACTTGTTTTAAGTTGACCAATGGAGAGAAGGGCCTTTAAAAATTTACGACGTTGTTTTCCGAATATTGGGTGCTGTTCGATTGAGATACTGATTTTCAGACCTTGTAGCAGGTGCCCTATCATTTCTCATGCTAGGCATAAGGGTTAGGGGGGGTTACCTAAAATTGACTGCCAAATGGCCCCATACATTACATATGCATAAATATGAACGATGTTATCGAACATTTTGTTAGAACAGCTGTTTGGCTTTATACGAATTGAGTTTTGAAGGAACGTTTAGAGGGGGGGGGGGGAAGGGGCTGGGAGATATGATGGGGGATATCTGGGAATTGAATACTGAGTTAGGACAAGTGGATTGCTGGTTGGGATTATTGGAAAAAAAAAAGAAAACGTGACAACACCAGCACACGAGGGGAGATATATTGTTAATGGTTTGGTGTACACTTATATATACCCCTGCTATGTACTTTTTGGCTTGCACGTGCTGGTGATAGGGCCAATCATAGGGCTGGCATTTGGCAAGGGTCCTTCCATGGGATGTGGGGGATATTGCAACCGTGAAGAGATTGAACATTGTCATCTACAGTACATGTATGTATATATACATGTAGAATACAGTTCCTCAATGTCATTTGCGAGACTTAAACCAAAATGTTGCGGCACACTAGTGTGCCACGAAGGGTCCCCAAGTGTGAGTATACATCATACATGGAATTCCATATATTCAATATCTGGTCTAGCCATTTATAGAACAAGTAATTTATGTCCAGTACATGGCACGTATGTTTTTCTACCTGGGTTATTAGTGTGCCGCGACAATTTTAATCCCTGTTTTACAGTGTGCCACCAAGGTTTGTTGGAGGGTTGATTATTTTATTAGAAAGAAGATTTTTATATATTATTGATAAGTGATCTCACTTTAAAGATACTCATGGTGTGCCGTGACAACTTTAGCCCCTTGTTTAGTGTGCCGTGACGTTTTAATGTGCCGCTACACGTATGTCCAGTTTTGTGTGCCGTGAGCTGAAATAGGTTGAAAAACACTGTTTTAAAACAAATAATTTATGTCCGATATGTAGCACGTATGTTTTTCTACCAGGGTATGAGTGTGCCGCGACAATTTTAATCCCCTTTTTCCATGGAGTGTGCCGCGACAATTTTAATCCTATTTTTTCATGCCGCGAAGGTTTGATTATTTTATTAAAAAGCTGAGTTTCTATAATATTGATAAAATTACATCTCTTCTTAAAGATAATCATGGTGTGCCGTGACAACTTTAGCCTATTGTTTAGTGTGCCGTGACACTTATGTCCAGTTTAGTGTGCCGTGAGCTGAAAAAAAGGTTGAAAAACACTGCTCTAAATTAATCAGTATTAAATTTCCAACCTCCAAAATATGATTTCTGGGTTCTTAATACATATTCTTATTTAAATAAAATAACTTTTAGAAACATATTAAAAGGGTGATGGATTTTGAAATTAACCACATAGTATATATGTATATCGAACCCCCTCATGGTTATTCAACGAATGAGTTCTATAAGAGGGCGCTGCGGTATAATAGAACACTAGCTCTGTATATTTTGCATAACCTATTGGGTGAAAGATAAATTGCTGGTGATATATTTTTATGTCGTAACTCGATTTACATACTATAGAATTTTGATTCAACGTCACACCAGAGGATCGTTATATTTAAAAAATATTCAAGAATAAAAGGGTGTGAAAAAGAGGGGGTAACATCTTAACACACACTCACTCCACGACGCCAAATGACGAGTGAAGATTGGAGATAGGTGGGGAAAATTGCCACAACCACATTTTTATGCTTGTTTTGCAGATGGCTGGTTTGGGCTTTGGCTTCATTTTCTTATTTTCAAACATAAAAATAAAATACTTTTTAGCCCATTTGACAGCCATGTTGAATGACACTCTGAGGACCATCATTTTATATTTGTCACACATTTTACATGAAACGAGTGATGCGAGACAATTCAATACATGTTATGAATCCAAATATGGATTATTATTATTAGTTGTGGAATATTTTCAAAGAAATATCGTATACGAGTGGTGTAGTATTTTTAATTCATCCAGGGCGGAAAAGATCATGTATGGACTTGTATGTGTTCCATATATGGCCCTATTTAGCACTATTTAGCCATATTTAACCGCTGAATGGCCATATATGTACAGGTATGTCCAGTTTCTGGCCCAAGGGGCTATTCTAAAAGGACATCGTCAAGAGGGGGTAAGGGGTGGGTCTGCTTGCATATGATTACGGGGGAGAGAGGAAGAAACCATTATGGACGTCTACTAATGATGGTATTTTTCTTTGTGTTGGATTTTCTGTTTAATTGAATTTTAAAGGCCAGTGAAAAGGGAAATGGATACAGGAAGAAAGGTGTACCAAATCCCAAATGTAGTACTTGAATTTATAAAACCTCGGGACAGTCGGGAATTATGCAAAAAACTTTCTGGACACCCTACTATTCAAAAAAAATTAAGGACATCTATGATGGGGGGAGGGGGGTCAGACTGTCAGTTCTAAAATGGACACCATGTGTCCAGAGGGTGGGGGGAAGTGGGTAGATTTTTGAAGAAATATTGGGGACCACCTTTTTGAATGGTCCCTAACCATATATAAAATAAGGCATTTACATCAAATATTGTACATTTTTGTTTTTCTACACCAGTAATAATGTGCCTTGCCAGTTTGTGTCAATTTGTTAGTGTGCCAATGTGCCGTTCCAATTTTTGACCTTGTTTAGTGTGCCTTGATTTGAAAATGGTTTCCATTATCCGTTGCTGTCCCATTAATGGCAGGCTGAATACATGTTGAAGAGGTGCCCAAAAGTGGAGAGGTTTATTATGGAAAGCGGCAGCTATATGGAGATTGGATATGGAGTATCCATTTTATATATCTACGAAGTTGAATATAAAATGCCTCTTCCTCAGACTAGCATATAGTATATAGTTTATGAACTGTTTTATTAGTGCAAACCCTCGAAGAGTGAAAGCTGCCATTAGTCACGATGTTTCGCACTGTTCACTTTTACTGTTCAAAATCTAGGTAAAATGAGCAATAGAACAGAAAGCAGTATCTGGAATATCTTTTGCATCCTGGATTATGTAATTCAGTCGGACGTAAAGAAGAAGAAAAAAAGCTATTTTGCTAAAGGGTTTTTAGTCGTAAATGAGATGCATATGTTTGCATCAAAAAACTCCTGCTTTATTTTGAACAACGCTGTTGGCAGGAGCGTCATTGACTTTTTCGTTTTTCCCCCATCCCTTCATATCCTTCCTAGCAGGGTTAATATACCACATTATAGAACTTGGCAATAGCAATTTAGATATAAACTATAAAACTTCCAAATTATATATTGAAAAAAAAAAAATGTACTTTAGCTCATATCCCTAATTTTTGAGTGAAATATTCCATACTAAGTATAAATATATGTAAAAATATTTCCGCTTATGAATTATACAAATCACTGACTTGTATGCCCATTAATGATTTATAAAAAACAATGATCGTTTATTTCTTATTAATAATTTTCTACGCATGACTGCATTTTTGAAAACAAAATTGAAATGGGCGAGTCAAACATCTCGTATTTCAATAAACTTTTCTACCGCTTGATTCGCTTTTGATTAACATTCAGATGAGATTATTTATTCACATTTCATCTCATTTTTTGTCTTATTATATTTTCGGACATTGTGGGAATCGGTTGCTGAATTAAAAATGTTGGACTTGTCAGAGATGCATTGTTGCATGTAAATACGCCTTCTTGGCAAGTAAGACTTAAGACAGGTTATAATGATTGAAAATGTAGCATAAAATTAGTATGCCTCGATATATTAAGTAAAAAAACTTCAAGTACAGCATTATTATCGAATTCGAGAACGAGTTTTTAAACTATTTTAACTATTCTCCTGTCAGAAAGGAATTTTCTTTGATATGTAATCTGACGTTGATCCCGTTGGTTATAAATAATGGAAATACACTCGAGGAATTTCTTATACAGTGGAACCTCGCATAACGAGTATAATTTCTTTCGGAGACTTACTCGTAAAGCGAAACAATTTTTACCATATAAATTGATGTAAAATACGATAATGCGTTTCATGCCAAAAAAAATACTCAAAAATTGAAATTTTCAACAACAAAAAAAAAATACTCGAAAAAACGTTATGTGTAACATTTATTCAAAGAAAAATGCATATATTCATACATTCGTACTTAATTACTTTTTACTAGAAAAATGTCTAAAAAAAAATGCGACACCACATTATAAATTTGTAGCGGATTCCCCTATCCACGTCACTCGTTATGCGAAAAATCACTCGTCAAGCGAGTCATTTTTTTAAAATTTATATTGCTCGTTATGCGAATTACTCGTTTTGTGAGGTGCTCGTTAAGCGAGGTTCGACTGTACTGTATTTCCGAATGGAAGAATTTGTGACTTAATGTGGTTGTTGGAAAACAGGACATTTTTGTAATGGACATTAAAAAAATGGGCTTTTATGTGCTTATTATGTACACATTCGTCAGATTATTAAAAATTAGTAATAAAACCGAAACTTAAGACCGGGTTGTACTCCCACATTATAATTTATTTTGAATTTAGAAAGTGCAAAATGTGTAATTTATCAAATTTAGTTTTATAAAAAAAAGTTAAATCTCACGCTTAAGTTTTATTCTACACACGAGAGTATTTGCCTAAGCTTTACTCGGCATTTTCAATTACTAAGATTACTAAGCTTTGGACTAATCATTCAATGCCTACGTGACTGTTGTGTTTAGTATTTTAATTAAAAGCTTCTTATTTTGGCTAAGCAATAAAAATGTGATCCTGTAAAATTGCTTATAGCCTCGTGTGTTTCACAATTTCTACGGGTCAATGTGTTTAGTTTTGTCTCTCTTTAGGGCTTATAATATATTTTCGTTGGAGGTAGTTAAATGTGAGACCCCCATGCATGATTACCATAAAATCGTGAAAATGCATCTTCTTGATTATCTGCAAATGAGCTATAGTGTCTTAAGACGAGTCTTCAAAATCACCTTTAAATGCATTTCGTGGCTTTTAAAAATGCACCTTTTCGGAAATAAACTTCATTAGAAACTGGATTATTAAACGTTAGAGACTAAGACACTAATTGTAAATGGGCATTTTGTGATTTCGTATATAAAGTGGTGGAAAACGTGCCTCCTAAATTTATACACTGTTAAAACAATTTAAGGCTAAATTATGCATGAGGCTTCGGCATTTAACACGTGATTTAATCCGCTTTTTATGGGCGCCATATAAGAAAATGCACTCGAATTCAAAGTGGCAACATCATCAAACCTTGTATTTTCAGTTGTTCAATAAAAAGAGATAGGGATTTTCCCCTCCTCCTTCCTTATGCATGCGTGCTGATTTAGCAGAATTTAAATAGCTCGCTTTTGGGAAATGAAAAAACCCTATCTGGAAAATCCATTTAATAACCCAAAACCTAGATTACGTGTTGTGTAGTGACATGGAAAATTATTTTATACGGAGAGAAATTTCAAACTTTGATGACGAAATTTTTGGCACATTTTCTCAGCTGCTCGACATTTGGCAGGAAGAAGAAATTAACTAGGTTTAAACCATTTCTTAACTGAGTTTTTTCTGGATGTTTATTTACTAACTGGAATGTCAGATGCGGGACATTTTTTTATGTTGTAATCAGGATTTAATGTGTGTTTGTAACTCAAATATATTGTGCTGTATTGGTACTGACCAAAGTAATGGAATGAAGTATGGATACTTACTGATGTAAGTAGTTTTCGAATTCTTATAGGTTTTACCTTCAGACAAAAAATTGTTAGCTTAATAAGGGAATTTCCCTGATTAACTGGGAAATGAGATTGTAAGAGAGGCTAGAAACCCTACATCTCAACACTGTACAGCACTTCACTGCACTACACTGCACTACACTTATCCACCCTTCATAAACTTTCTTGTTCGACCAATACTTTTTATCGATACTCATGGTCAAATATCGCGATCTGGACATATATAATACTAAAATACCAGGTATCGAAACAAGTTCTAAAATATCAGGAATCGAAACAAAAGTACTAAAATACCAGGATTCGAAACAAAAGTACTAAAATACCAGGTATCGAAACAAGTTCTGAAATACCAGGTATCGAAACAAAAGTACCAAAATACCAAGTATCGAAACAAAAGTTCTAAAATGCCAGGTATCGAAACAAGTTCTGAAATACCAGTTATCGAAACAAGTACTAAAATACAAGGTATCGAAACAAGTGCTGAAATACCAGGTATTGAAACAAAAGTGCTAAAATACCAGGTATCGAAACAAAAGTACTAAAATACCAGGTATCGAAACAAGTACTAAAATACAAGGTATCAAAACAAGTGCTAAAATACAAGGTATCAAAACAAGTGCTGAAATACCAGGTATCGAAACAAGTACTAAAATATCAGGTATCAAAACAAGTCCTAAAATAATAGGTAAAGAAACAAAAGTACTAAAATACCAGGTATCAAAACAAGTGCTGAAATGCCAGGTATCGAAACAAGTGCTAAAATACCAAGTATCGAAACAAAAGTACTAAAATACCATGTATCGATACAAAAAGTACCAAAATACCAGGTATCGAAAAAAATACTAAAATACCAGGTATCGAAACAAATTCTAAAATGCCAGGTATCGAAACAAGTGCTAAGATACCAGGTATTGAAACTAAAATGCTAAAATACCAGGTATCGAAACTAGCATCGCATAGTATATCCCTAATTGTTAAGTAAGTTTCAAAGAACCTTTGTGGGGGATCTATCTATTTAAGTCAGAAAATCCTAGAAAATGTAATCACTGTGAGTCAAATTTGATACGGTTGTATATTCTATTTTAGGCTTATGGTAAGCAGAATTAATTTGAGTCCATGGCTGACTGCACCGTGTGAAATCTTAATATAAAGCTCATCAAAAACGGTGATATGATTTATTGTTGTTATTCCCTTATATAGGTCCCTAGTTTCCAACCTCGTGTTTGCTTTTTAAATAAGCTTTTTTTATACAATATCTCGTCGTCGTCCTCAAGTCTTGCACTTTTTTTTAGTCCCTCCAACTCCCGCATCTACTGCTTTTTTATCCCCTAATCAGATCATCCCAAGTAACAAAGTAAAATCTCATTATCCAACAACAATCAACGAAGGAATTTTTCTATCCGTTTTTCCGTGAAAAACAACCTAGAGTGCAGTGTCATTTTTATAGGCACAACATGTAGGTGAGCAACATGTGTTGATAACTAACACGTATTAAGGATGTAAAAAAATCTCACGTATCCACCCCCTTAACCCTCTAGCTTATCTCCCACCCTATCCTCCCTCCCCTCAAACAGTTTGTAATTAAACTAAGCGTAGACTATAAAAAAAGCGACGAATTTTGATAAACTAGATTGGAGTTGGCCCTGGCGTAACTTTGTTTTATTATTAGTGAAATAAAAGGGGGGTTGATTATTCTTTTCTTGGCATACCTTAGGTGCCATTTAGCCATGCATGTATGTGCGATGTTTCGAGCTTTTAAACTCCATTACATCCATCGGTGTCCTTATCTCTTTTCCAACATCTTCAATTATCTCAAGATGCTCTGATGGAAAAACCACCCTCCTTAATAAAAAAAAAACTGCATGAAATTAACAGGACTTGCATGGAACGTGGACTTTTCAAATGACTGACTGAAATTCCAAACCCTGGCAATCGAATTTAATTACGAACGAATAATGTATCGTAAACTTTGTCGCTTTTCGTCGACTTAACGACTTTTAAGGAATTTTTCTAATAGAAATTCTTCGTTTTGCACCATGTTAGATTAAAACGCGATCGTCTGTGTGTCCTATTTTAATTCTACACTCTACCAAGAATTATATTTGCAGAACTAAATGAAAACAACTTAGTTTTCAACGACCTAAGAAATACTTAAGATGTTGAATCGCCCAAAAGTTCGACTTTTGCATATGTTGTCATGAAAAAATACATCATTTTGACATTTACATCATCTTATGACTATTCTTAGGTATGAACACTGCAAAAAGTATTATTGACCCTTGTTTCGCCAATTGAAGTCATCGATTCTAAGACGCATATTAATTTCAAGTACCACCAACAGAACAAAAGCTGTGATTCTAAGAAATAGTTCTAAGAAAACAATTTCTTAGAATATCTCTTACAATTTATCTTTTCAATTTACTAACAACAATAATTTGGAAACACTACATGTAAACATGAGGAAGGAGCTTTCATGTAAAACTTTTCATGTAGAATATATGTTAAAATATAGATCTGGACGCCCAAAATCGTTGACCACATGTATCCAGTTAAGTCTTTTGGTTCAATGTATCCAGATACAATTGCTGGTCCCATGTGCCTCCTGATATTGAAGACAGCGATGTTTCCAAGTCGCTGGATACATGTATCCGGCGTTTATCGCTTGGACTCTACATGGCTTTAAACAACATGTAAACATGAAGAAGCTTTCATGTGAAACATTTCATGTAGGATATTTGTTAAAATATACATCTGTTCGCCCAACAATGCTGACCACATGTATCCAGCTATAAGTTTTGTGGGCCCATGTGCATCCTGATGTTGGAGGCAACGATGATTCCAAGTTGCTGGATACATGTATCCGACGTTTATCGTTTGGACTCTACATGGCTTTAGACAACATGTAAACATGAAGAAGCTTTCATGTGAAACATTTCATGTAGAATATTTGTTCAAATGTACATCTGTGCGCCCAACATCATGGCCACATGTATCCAGATATGTCTTTCGGTCCCATGCATACTGATGTTGGAGATAACGATGATTCCAAGTAGCTGGATACATGTATCCGGCGTGTTTATCGCTTCTACATTACATGGCTTTATACACCCGCGATTCTAAGACGCACCTCGTAGACATATGTTGACTTTACAATAGAAATTTAGTTTAAAAAGTAGTTTTGAGTTAATTTGAGTTTTCGGATTATATTTTTTCTTGTTTCGAGTGTAGATACATGTAGTTAAATTCTGTGTAAAACTATATACTACATCTACCCAATAACTAACCCGTGATTACCTCTCGGATATTTCATGTCTGTTCAAACAGACGCGGTTTCTATATTAAGAAATTTGCGAATTTTGTTGATAATTTGCGTTAAAAAACAACAACATATAATAATGGTAGGTGGGAAGGGCGTTCAGGATATTTGCCATTTCGTAATTTATGGTTAAATCCCGAATTGAGCCTTGGGTTAGTTCGGTTAATAAGTTGTTAAGGATGGGGGGAAAATCGTTTAATGGGTACGGCGTCATTGGACTAAGGCAAGGATGAAAGCCTTACCCACGAGTGCTACTCGGGGTACCTAATATAAGGTCATACTTCTTGGCAAATCGATGGCAATCATGAATTCGGTCAGCTTGAATTATATGGTTGGGATGTTGACTCCATGAACGTGATTATAAGTTTTGGAAGTTGTCAAGGGGCGCTCATCCTACTTTGACATGCTAATACCTAGATTGGGTGACATGATATTTTCAGCGCACTCTATAATCAACAATTTCGTCTGCCAACTGCCTCTTCTTCTTCTTGTCTCTCTCTCTCTCCCTTCCCTCTTGCTCCCAGCCATCATTTTTTTAAACACTGAAATTCTTTCAAACTTGCCCTTTGAAAACGTGTATATTTCATAAAAACATGTATTCGTATGATGCTAGGATAGCAGCCACCGTTCATTATGATTTTCCGGTTTCAAAAATTCCATTCGCAGATTATTTTTAAAAATATAATTCAGGAAAAGTACTGACCATAAGTTTTAAGCCTTGTATCATTTTTTTTAGCCCCTTGTTCGGTGTGCCTTAGCCTATTCCGCCCAGTTTAGTGTGCCTTAGCAATTTCAGCCCTTTATTCAGTGTGCCTTAGCCATTTGAGTCCATGTTCAGTGTGCCTTGGCCTATTGAGCCCATTGTTCAGTGTGCCTTAGCCATTTCAGCCCATGGTTCAGTGTGCCTTAGCCATTTGAGCCCATTCTTCAGTGTGCCTTAGCCATTTGAGCCCATTCTTCAGTCTGCCTTAGCAATTTCAGTTCATTGCTCAGTGTGCCTTAGCAATTTCAGCCCTTTGTTAAGTGTGCCTTTGCAATTTCAGCCTATAGTTCAGTGTGCCTTAGCCATTTGAGCCCATAGTTCAGTGTGCCTTAGCCATTTGAGCCCATTCTTCAGTCTGCCTTAGCAATTTCAGTTCATTGCTCAGTGTGCCTTAGCAATTTCAGCCCTTTGTTAAGTGTGCCTTTGCAATTTCAGCCTATAGTTCAGTGTGCCTTAGCCATTTGAGCCCATAGTTCAGTGTGCCTTAGCCATTTGAGCCCATTCTTCAGTCTGCTTTAGCAATTTCAGTTCATTGCTCAGTGTGCCTTAGCAATTTCAGCCCTTTGTTAAGTGTGCCTTTGCAATTTCAGCCTATAGTTCAGTGTGCCTTAGCCATTTGAGCCCATTCTTCAGTGTGCCTTAGCAATTTCAGTCCATTGTTCAGTGTGCCTTAACCATTTTAGCCCATGGCTCAGAGTGCCTTAGCAAATTCATTCCATTATTCAGTGTGCAACATTATCACCTATTTCAGTGTGCATCGAACATTAATATTCCATATTAAATGTGCCTTGACAATCTAACTCTTTGGTCAACTTGTGTTGATAATTTAGCCCTTTGTTCATTGTGCCGTGACAATTTTATGCTCTGTTTAGTGTGCCATAAGCCACATAAGGTTGAAAAACACGGAACATGTTGTGTAATACAAGGTGTGTGTTTTACCATCAGATGTTTGAAGACAGGAAGGCGGGAATGTAAGTAGTGGTATGAGTGATAACGTCATAGTAGCCAATTGAAAAGACAGTTAATTGTTAACTTAAATGTCAGAAGTTTACCTAAAGGCAAAAGTTGAGTTTTGACACCCATTTGTTAACCTCATGCTTAATCTTTTGTACTTATCTGGTCATAGGTCTAAGTAAGAAAAAAGGCTGAATGATCAAATTGTAAAATACTATGAGGAGAGAACACACACACACACACCATTTCAACACTTGGACAAATTGATTGGCTCTCTGCTGTCACAAAAGTGTGATATTTACCTGATTTTCATCACTTGTCCAACTCAACTTAAATGGATGAGAAACTACTTGCAATAACTATGGTGTTAAGCTTGTCATTGTCATATTGGTTGTAGAAATGTCAGTTCATACCAGTGGCGAAGCGAGGATATGTGGCACCCAGGGAAAAATACCCAAATTTGCACCCCATCCAACCTCCACTACCCAAATTTGAGCCATCCCCCCCATCCTCCACTTCCAAAATTTGCGCTTCCCTCCCTTATCCATCCTCCACCACCAGAATTCGCATTCCCCCATCCATTCTCCACTACCAAAATTTTCACCCTCCCTCCCCATCTTCGATTACCCAAATGTGTACCCCCCATCCTCCACTACCCAAATTTGCCCTTCCCTCCCTCATCCATCCCCCACTACCAGAATTTGCGTTCCCCCATCCAATCTCCACTACCCAAACTGTGCCCTCCCTCCCCATCCTCCACTATCCAAATTTTCGCCCCTATCCTCCCCTACCCAAATTTTCGCCCTCCCTCTCCATCCACGATTACCCAAATTTGCGCCTCCCCATCCTCCACTTCCCAAATTTGCACTTCCGTTCCTCATCCATCCTCCATCACCAGAATTCGCATTCCCCCATCCATTCTCCACTACCCAAACTTGTGCCCTCCCTCCCCATCCTCCACTACCCAAATTTGCGCACTCCCTCTCATCCTTCATTACCCAAATTTTCGCCCTCTCCTCTCAATCCTCCACTACCCAAATTTTCGCCCCTATCCTCACCTACCCAAATTTTCGCCCCTATCCTCACCTACCCAAATTTTCGCCCTCCCTCTCCATCCACGACTACCTGTGTTCCCCCATCCTACACTACCCAAATTTGTGTCCTTCCTCTCATGATCCACTACCCAAAGTTGACGACGATTATCATCTGAACTGACACACCCGCGATTCTTTCTAGATGTTTCTATGGGAGCAAACAGCGCGTCTTAGAATCGATGAAATACGGTATTTATGACCAAGATGTCTAAGCTATGAATAACAAAAGTCATAAATGCTAATAAAAATATAATTATCCGAAATAAGTAAACAAAAATGCTTTGAGAACACATTGTTACCATCGTTCATCTTATAAGACCAGTAATAATTACATTTATTGTTTAATGTATAATAACGACGTTATTTTGTGCCCCATAATAATTGTTTATTCGTTGGGTTGATATTTTAGGGTAGAAACATAAATATGTGCGAGTTGTGGCAGTTAGATGACTAAGTTTGCTCGTTAATTCACACTCGGATTTTGTATTACTTTGATCTTTCCGGATTGGTGGGATTATGAGAGGCCTATTTACAGAAACGCGTCTGTCTGAGAAAGTATTCAAATTGTTAACTCTGGGAATCTAGATCGTAAATACTGGGGGTTTAAACTCGCGTGCATGTGTCCTAATTGCTGTTTAGTTTTAACTATTAAATCACCCGAAAGACAGAGACGTCCAATTATGCTATTTGAACCACATTTGACCCACTGGTTGTGACTGGTTTGACCCACTGGTTGACCTCAAGTAGGAACTTTTCTGCAAAAATATAGGACTCATCATATGATAAGCCCATTTATAAATAACACCACCCTTGTATTGTCCATCTTTGGAGAATTCTTGTGGCAGTAATTTAGTACATTGAATGAATTTGAGTAACGTGTAAAAGAGTACTGACTACAGAGTAAAATAATACTGAGTACAAAATAATTTGAATACAAAATGTACAAGAGTAATTGAATGCAAATGTACTCGAAACGTATGAGTACAATGCACTCGATTACAAAAATGTACTCACAATGGGTGATTACAGTCCTCGAGTATTAACGTAATCTGAAATTATGAGTACCGATGTAATCGAGTATGAATAGAAATACGTTTAAGTAATTGAGTACATTTGAGTAACGAGAATGAGTAGCTTGAAATGAGGGTCATCCTAAAAACTACTGTGAATGTATCCTAATTTTTACATTTCTACTTATGATTCTTTTGTTATCGGATGTACTGTTCTTTTACCCCTCCTTTAATTGTTTAGATTTTGCTAATTTTTAAGAGGGTTTGTGTTCTCATATTCATTAAGATTTTTGCAATTTTGATTGTTTCTGCTCGTAATAAAACCTTAGGTGTTTAAAATAAATGGAGTTCCCTAAACAGTACTTTCGCAATCCGTCATACTCGTAATCGGTACTTATATCCACGAGTACAAAAAGTACAGAGTGCGATGCCACTGCTACTCGTCATCAGTATACTTCCGAACATGAGTACACATATGTATCCAAGTTTGATTACTCATTTCATACGACTACTGATTGCACGCGTACTCAACCTATTCTATAGAGCATGATTTCATTGCAATCGTAATCAGTACTCGTACTCATGAGTACAATATAGCGTGTGATGAAAATGCAGTTGTAACACGTTCTCAACACATTATTTACATTTATTCCATATGTCAAACTATTTCGTGACATATTGAATGCTACCCCTCGCTGCCATTATTCCTTTTGAACCCCCTTAAAAAAAAAGCTGGAGCTTGTGAATATTTGTTTGTTTTGCATGATGGCGCTCCAGCCTGTGTCGCTCTGAGAATTGATAGTGGCCAGTCAATAAGACAGAGTGGTTTATTCAGTACTTTCTTGGTCAATATATCATCATTATCTGCCATTGGGTATTATAGCGCATCTTCCTTGGGAAACGGTTACTGTAATGTATATTTATCCCCCCCCCCTCTTCCTTTCCTCCCCTTTATTCCTCCTTCACATTCGCTGTTATGTGGGGGAGGGGGTTAAAATCCCCCTATACTACTGTTCAATGTTCCTCTTTGCCTGCGATACAAACATCTTTTTTTTCTTCTTCTTCTCCCTTTAATACCCTTATGGTCATAAGTTTTCATAACCCTCCTTTAATATAAGTAGCAGCTACAGGATTTTCCAATAAGAATTGGCGCATCGTTGGGACCTCGGGATCTGACACCTAATGGGAACTTATATTAAATCTCATGAGGAGACGGTCGTCTACCCCATAAATCTCAACCCTCACATCGCTAAAGGATTTAACCCTTACCTATTTTTAAGGCACCTCTGCCATTCCACTTCAAATGGGGCACTTAACAGAGATGCCTTTTGCCCAAATTGCTAGGACCCTAAATCCATTTTGATGAACTGTAGAAAACCCTCTCTTCAATTGAAATTCACACTCAAAATGTTTAAATTTTTTTACTCTTCTGAAAAAGTATTGCATTTGATGTTTGAAATGAAAATACATCGAGTGGACACTTTATAGAAGAGGTCGCTTTGAAACATGTAAGCACGTGTCTTTGAAAAACATGAAGTTTGGTTAGTCTGGGTGAAAAATGGGGACGTGTATGAATATATAGTAGAGAATTTAGACACATATGAAGATATACCCACGTTGAAATATTATGCAAACTATTTAAAAATATATACTGAAAATAAACAAAATATAACATGTATGGACATGTGACTTTTTATACATGTCTAGGCCGGAAGTTGGACACAACTGGAGGTATATATATATACTCACATTAAAATTGTATGTTTTTTTTTTCCTGAAAAATTTGTATGTGCAATATACATGTAAAATATAAAAAATATTTACAAAAATATATGTAAAACATGAAAATATAAAAAATGTTTACTTAAAATATAACATATATGGACATGTTACATTTTATACATGTCAAGGCCAGAAATTGGGCACATCTGGAGATATACTCATATTGAAATTTTGTTTTTTATCCTAAAAAAATATGAAAAAATATATGTAAAATCTTTAAAGGTACAGATATAT
>JAQGBW010001788.1:0-23278 GCA_034698625.1 Julus scanicus | reverse complement strand
CTAATAACCCCTCCAAACTTATAACCCCTCCGAACTTATACCCCTATAAACTAATTACTCCTCCAAACTAATTACCCTTCCAAACTAATAACCCCTTCGAACTTATAACCCCTCCAAACTAATTACCCCTCCAAACTAATTACCCCTCCAAACTAACAACCATACAAACTAATAACCTCTCTAATCTAATAAGCCCCTTTCAACTAATAAACCCCTCTAATCACATTCACATCACATATTTAATAAATATGAGCATTTATAATCTTAATGGTAATAATGTCCCATGCAGTATTAGCTAACCAATAACTGCCTTTTCTAATGCTACACTTCCAAGTAGTACGGGTGGCCGAGTGGGTAAAAGAGTTAGGTTGGTAATGGAAAGTTCCTGGGTTCGCATCCCTTTGTTAACTATTTTTTTTTAAAAAATAGATTCTGCAGAATTCTGCAGAAATGACTCTTGCAGAATTCGCCATCATAATTCTGAAAAATACTTTCTGCCGAAATTAGGTGGATGAATTATGCAGAATTCTGATAGTCATTTTTTGTATGGGTTATGAATCGCATCAATTTTTACACAAATTTAAATGAAGAGCAATTTATTTGATTTTCAGGCACCTCATGTAATTTTACATAATCACAAGTAAGTACTTTTTTGAATTAAGAAATACGTTCAAATTAATGTCTTATTAATGTGATCCACCTTTATACAAAACCACGAGTCCATAAGCTTTTTCTGTCTTATTTCGCAATAAAATACGGATAAGAAATCAAAACAAGCATTAGCCACAGCCACAGGAGCTTTTGAGGTTGCTGAAAAATGTCATGGCACATCAACAGAAATTTGCTTTAAATAAAAGCGCCTGCTCTATTTCCTAGTACCAATAAGTACTTAAAAAGTATATTTCCTACCTCCCTCTAGCCTCCCAGCCCCCGCAATCAAACTTTCGCGACACACTGCTTCTGAGACATAAAAATGAACTTCTGGTCATAGTCAGTGAATGATTACCATACTAGACATCACTTCAAGTTTGGCAAGCACTCACCGAGTAGGGTCTATAATGCAAATCAGCTCACCCAGATGAGAAATTAAAATACTTGTAGGGAGAATCTCCCAGCAAGTGTGGTCCTCGGATTGCTTTGGTGAATCTTATAAGTCAAGAGTCCGTAAATGTCGCAAACCAAGGGTCCAGTGGCTGTCAGGGTGCAGGTGTCAAGACTCAAGGCAAATGAGGGTTTGCAAAGGCGGGTGAACGTGTAAAGAATGAAAACTGGTGAAAAATGGAGGCAAAAAATAAAAGGTGAGTGAAAAGGGGGACAGGAGCAAAACGAAGGTGTTGCCCATGCGGAGCAGATCAGCAAGGGTGAGAATCGAAATTCAAACAACCGCAATACAGGCAGGCGTGATTCGACCTATGGGAGCAATTCTATTCACTAAACGAAGGCATTTAGCGCACAATACATTTATAGGGGTCCAGTTGTTATTGCCATGACGGCGAGTTAACACTAGAGGCCTCCCTTTTCTTTGCCAAAATTTAGCGAATTCCCGCCCCGCGCAGTCAAATGGATATTTGGGCTTGTTTTGTATTAGCTCACCCGAGTCTCCCCACGGCCTTTTTATGTATAATATATTGGGCATATATGGTTGTATATTGACATGAATGGCACGGGACAAAAATATATGTAAAAACCCAAACAACGTCTGCCAAGGTGTCCAATGAGAGGATATTTTTTTTTTTTTGTTCAAAAAGTTCCAAACAATTTTATAAATGCGATACATCCCAAGGCTTGGTCTAATATGAACATTTCGTATTGAGAAATGATTTATTTCAAGAGGAATTAAAAAGCCGCCGTATAATAAATCCATGGAAAGTTCCCTCCTCGCACTTATGCTGAAAAGCCAAAGGAAAAGTTGGGACTCCTAGATATCCATTTCGTTCTTCAAACTCCACTTCAGCACTTCTCGAAATCTTTACAAGACTTGTAACATGTCGTCTATACTTCGTAACCATTTTATTCAAGTGGTTAATTAATCGTGTGTGCAGCTCGAGCACAGCATGTTTAGTTAAGGCATGCCTGAGATGTAAATACCCATACTAGAAAACGAACCACCCTAGACGTGACAATGGCCAAGACTTAACTGGAATAGCGTTGGTAATCCCCAAAGTAAATACTCCAGTTCAATGGATGACGGGTTGTTTGAGGAACTTGTGCTGGAAAGCTTAAACCCAAAATAAAATTATTAAAATAACATAACCTCTCAGACAAGTATTTGCCAAAATAAAGATTGAAGAGACAACCGGTTATTCTTTAGGTCGATCGTATATATGCATGGTTTAGGTGATAGAACTAGGGCTTGAAATCTGATAGTAAACGTGCCTGAAAAGTCCTTATAATCTCCTCACTTCCTACTAAGGCACGGACATAAATAATGTTATACGTCATATCCTTAAATATGTAAACTAGCTTTTATATACTAGTACCAGTAGAACCTGTCTAAAAGCATACTCATGGGACCGGGGAAAATAATACTTTTAGAAAGGTTCATTTATACATGTCTAACCAAGTCGGGACTGGGACATTTTAGGCTTTTAGAGAGGTAATTCATTAAGACAGGTTCTATTGTATTACGAAACTCGGTAAGGTTAAATTCCCCCAACTGGGGGATAAATGTTCAATAAAAAAAATAAATAAAAAATTAAAAATTAACTTGTCTGTGAATGGATTTGTTGTGATTAGTATACCCAAAAAAAAAGACATGACTTCTTGACAGTTAAATTTAGCGCCTTCGATAAACTAAACCCACTTTATGATTTTATCGATAGTTTGTCGTACATTTAATAACGATATCTCAAATAGTATCCACTGGATACTATCAATGAATCGATAGTATATTCTGTGTAAAACCGTGTTCGAAACGCAAAATTGGAAAATCATGTACAATCATTTTGCACTTTTTTCAGTACAAAAGTTCAGCTAAAAGTATAAACTATGTAAATCAAATATCAAAAACTGCAATTAAATACTTAATGGAATGTCATACCATAGCTAGTAGCCCCAACCAGAGTGACCCAGACGTGCCCTGAATTTTGTTAACAAATTTAATACAACTCACAACCATGGGATGGAATCATGGAATGGACACCGTTATTGGGCCATTTTAGAAGAAATTTTGTAAACGTACTTTTTTATTTCACCCTTATTAAGCACACGTATATGCATAATACTTTTCAAATATGATAGCACAAGAATATTTTTTCCAAACAGTTTAATAAATTGTGTCTATTATAAAAGAGTGTATTCAGCACTATATTGGGAAAAAGAATACATCCATACCTCGTTTTTCGGCCTAGATACGTTCCGGAAAAGTAGGCCGTATATCGAAAAGCACCCGTGCAATTCAATTATATCCGTTCCAATTTGTTACCAAATAATATATATTTTTTTAGTTCATAAAGCATTTTCTTCTTTTTATTTTCTATGAAAGTCCTTACATGAAAATAAAAGTACAAAACAATTTACTATTAATAAAAGCTAATTTTAAAAAGTCATATGCATACAATGAAAAACAAGTCCAGTGGCGGCTCGTCCATAGGCACTGTGGAACTGCAGCACCCCCAATCACTGGATATCATCGATAACATTTAATATAACGAGTCTATTTTTCTTTAATTCTTTCTAATTTCATTTATTCTTAAACTATTGTTTAATTTATTTAATTATCTCTTTAGTCATCCCCCAGTTAATGAAAAAAGAATTTAAAAAAATTCATATGCAACTGTGCGTTTTACAGTTCCAGCGGCAAGGTGTTTGACTGCTGTGCGCATGCGCACATGACATCCCATGTATTTTTTGGCCGTATAACGAAACATTGTGGGCCGTATATCGAAAATGTGCCACAATTAAAAATGGTCGTTATAGCGAAAGGCCGTATAAAGAGCGGCCGTATATCGAGGTATGGGTGTAATAATATAAAGATTTCACTTTTTTTTTAAAGCTATTCGCGCTACCTAGTTTGAGTACCCTTAACGACTTCGCTATGCTTTTGCACTTGTCAATTGTAAATTTCAAAAAAAAAAAATGGCTTTTACCATCGTTAAACTTTATAACACTGTTGCGTCCAGTTGTCTAATTAAATAATTTGGAAAGTTTACAACACGTAGGTTATCCTATAGTGCGACCACCCAGTCTGTAATAACAAGTGCAAGCTCTAATGTGTTTTTAGACGCGTGCTTGACCACTCCAGGCCAACTCCGAGTGTCATTGTGCAGGGTTAAAGTAGTTCTACTCGAACGTGCCAAATGGCAAATAGTCTGGATTACATTTCTGCACTTTGCAAAGCGATGGACTCCTCAAGGGTTATTGTTGTATAAAGAGCCCTGATGCCTGATGGGTAAAAGCACTGGATATCCTTCTAAGAGAAGTCTAAAGACAATCGAGAACATCTCAAAAGAGCTTTCCCATGGAAGAAGGCCACTTCCGTTTCAGCGAGGAGACAATGGCACTCCCTTATTCGAAATGCGACGATAAACATCCATCGCTGCATGCACGGTTGGATGGCTGACACTGTACGAGATAGGATATGTCGAAGGACATAATTTTGGATGTCCGGCTTAGTTAATCTTTGGCTATTAAACGGCATTGTCCGAACGGGACATAATGCTGCCAAAAAACGGAAGTGGATCTTGGGGGAGTTCCAGTTGGCTCTCAACGGCTTAATGCATTGAAAATCACGGGATCGTGTAAATCAGTCGTGGACAATGGATAGGGTGAATTGATTACGACAAATGAAATGGCAAGATAATTCAAAAGATTCAAAAGTGAGATAAACGCGATGGAATTGAGTTACATTTTAATTTTGAAAGAAAGCTTGCACTAGCTGTATAATGGACGTAAGATATATTACACCTTTGTCCTCTGACCTTTCACCTTTCCAATTGTCCTTATTAACAACTTCATCACTCACATTTCGTGACATATTCAAATGAAAGCAATACAATTGCATGTACGAGTACATTAATACCACAATAAAATGTGGATAATGTGAGCTGCAGTTTTTGGTGTTTTTTTGGAATTCTGAAAAAAATTGTTCAATAATTATGAACCGAAACTCACTATATAGGTTAAATAGAATCAACAGTAAAATGGTATCATTTTTACTTTCTGGCGAACAGGTGCCTATCAATTAATGTTCCAGAATTGGTTGGTTGGGGTTTAGGGGTTCAAAGGCTGCTAAGGCCATAGAGAGCCAAGACAATGATTGGGATAATATATAGGGTCATAGGATGTTCCAGAATTACCCCATAATGTGGGGTGTACGTGAGTGAGATGGTGGTGTAAACATTATATAGGACCATATATACCATAGTATTTCCCATACATATCCATATTTGATTCCATTTACAATGTATGTACATCTGAACTCTGAAAAGATGCTAGCCGTATATATAAATGTATGACGTTTAATGTCCATGTATGGAGTTGATACTCGCCACGTGAACCCATAATACAACTGATTTAAAACTCTCCTCGCGAAAACAAATCAAAAACACTTATGTACCGACTTTTCGAGAAATAACAGAATAAAATTAACACAATTGTAGAAATTTAGGTTTGGGTCACTCCCAAATTACTCCGCACATGTCTGGCTTTCGATTAACAGAGCCGATAGTTTTATTTATACATGTTTAATATTCACATGCAAATAGTTAAGGAATATAGGAATCACTATATTGACTTGTTTTAACAACAGCAGTTTTAGTTTCTCCCTTATGTTATATGTTTGACAACATGAGCGAAATAATTTAGAATGTTTGTTATTTATAATATCGGGAAGTTACCACGTACAATATGACTGAAGAGTGTGAATCTCCAACTGCCTGAATCAAAATGATCACTGACCCAAAGTAGCCATATTTTACGGAATACTTGAAATTAACTTTGTTTTGGTTCAGCAACTCTGATGGCCCTTGAATTTCAAACATGGCTAGGTCCTTTACATCAGAAAAAGCGATCCTGTAAGTTCCTTATACCGACAACACCTCAGCACCTTACAGATGGCATTGCAGTCAACATGTCATACTGCAAATGCATGGTTAATATCCACAAAAAAAAACATATTAGACATACAGCACGCCACTAGAGTGTGTTGCCCTTAGTATAGTAAGGTTAATTATTTCTACATTTGTTATGGTGGTTGAGGTATTGTTCTCAGATATCCAACCTTCAGATATCACAGGTGAAGTTTTATGCTGGCGGAGGAGTATCCTGCAATGTGTGAAAGATTTTTTCCCTGCAACTAATCGTCATAGAACCAGCATGGTGAGAAAAATGTTAAAGTACAACAACGACACATAACGGCAACTTCATGGACCGTTCATAATTTAACTTATAAGGATTCGACCGAGGAATGCAAGGGACACTGTGCCATAGCGTGGCTCGCATGTTAGACTCTTTTAAACATTTGCACGTGTGCACAGTTTCGGCCTCTTTAAGCTCAACTGTATACAGTGAGATAAATTTGGTATCCTACCATCGGTCTGTAGCCATAGTATGCAGGCGGTCAGTTGGGTTCAGGTGCACGGCTCAGGTGTGTACCCCATGCGGCGGGTGTCCACCCTCCCATTTTTCAGAGCCAGTGATCCATCATGGGATGCACGACAGGTAGCGCTTTATGTCCTTTCTGGTCAAGGAAGAGCAAGTGAGAAGTGCTGAAAGCCCTCAATGCCCCACTTACAAATTGCCATCAGCAGCAAAAGCCAAAAAAGCATACAACAACACCACGTGCAACACGATTAGGGTTAACAAGGAAACCGAATGTAGCACGGATTACATTTGGCAGGAACGACATTCCCCGAAACCAATATACCGTGGATGTTTGGAATTATAACTGCATGAATTGATGAAATAAGGCTCCGCATATTTAGATTTCTTTATGAAAAATATTTACTCTATCAGCGATACTTCCCTGAGGTATTTCGCCTTGACCCTAATGCGACACGTTTCATTGAGTTGACTTAGTAACTAACATTTATTTTTCTCAATATTATGGCAACGCCCCTCTCTGGATTTTGTTAAAAATCGCTATGCTAAAATTCCAAAAAATCTGCATGCGCTATGCATGTCTTACATAATATTATACTTTCGTATGGCAAATATATGTAATATATATCCTGATGTGATTATATAATAACGGAAACAAAATTGTAGTCTTATTATACTGCATATACTACCTATATACAGTGGAACTTTCATTTACGAACGTCTCTGTTTACAAACACCACATGTTGTTTCCCTTTACGAACGACCACCAATCAAAGGTCCGAGTTTCTACAATGGTTTTAGTAGTTCCAACAGACCATCTTTTTTTACGGATAAGTTTTTCTAAATACAAGACACATAAAAATGTGTTATAATTTTCAAGGATTTAAATTTAAATCGATATTAGGTTCAAAGTTAGTATACATTGCAAATATGGCAAAAGTTCGTCTCTTATTTTATCCACGCCAATTGCAGATGCAATGGATGATCGACAATCCATTGATGACGTCGGTTTGAGACTTAAATCATATAATTAACAACAGAATAGAGTATATTAGTAAAACACATTTTCATAATGGAAACAATGTTTGTTAAAGTAAATTTCTTAAACAGAATCATTGGTTCACAGCAACGTCAGCATGACGACACCATGTGGGTGTCTTTATTTCCTATTATTTTGGAAATCATGGATGTCATAGTATATACTGAACTGTTTTCTTTTAATATTACTGTTATATTTATTTCCTGTCTGTATTATTTCCACACATGAAGCCATAACATTTTCTAGGACAAAGAACGCATCATTTGGATTTGAAAAATTGATTCGGATCACGAACTTTTCGGTTCACGAACAGGGTCATGGAATGGATTAAGTTCGTAAACCGAGGTTCCGCAGTCCACTGTAGTACATTGGACTGGATTACATACTAACTTATCCTCACAACCTATTCTATTTAGCAGATGGCGCAACAAGCATTCTTTATAAAATGGGTCAAATCTTAGCCCTAATTACTATGTTTTAACTTTTCACGCCTTTCAAATCGGCTGCAGGGGGGCGCCGTTCCCAAGGTAATTAAACGCGTAACACATAATTAAGCCACGTTGAGTCATATTTTATGGCGTCCAGGCCGTTCACTGCATTCGATGGTCCGGCACGCGTCCCCTCGCGTGGCCTTTGCCGGCCCTTTATTTCTAATGTCCCATTCACTCTTAAATGGCCCTCCATCTGAGTGTTTAACGTCCCGAGAACACTCACCACCATATGCTGCATGCGTGCAATTCCCAACGTTGATATGGTCTACCTGAGTGCAAAACCCCTTCCAAACGAAACGGCCGAAGTAGCACTTTATCCGACTCTTTAGCAAAAACAGCTTGACCATCTCTTATGGCTTCCAGAAGGGCCATCTGAAACGAGGAAAGCTAATGGCATGCCAGTATAGAAATGGCGATACGCAATGGTCATTCACGAGCACGCAGGTGTCCGCTGCCATTTGTTCCTGGTCATCTCGCACGGACATTAAAAAAGTCAGCTGGGCCGTGCCCTATACAAGGCAACCTCTAATCCGCTCAGGAATTAGAAGTGTTGACTTAATGTCGCCTCCACACACCCTGATTCATTTAGGAGAGATATATCATCCCCAACCCCTCCATCTTTTTTTTGTCTCCAATGGCAGTTTGGACTACTTTTCGTAAACCCTGTGCACCTTTGATTGTCCCCTCTACTCCACGCAGAGCCATCTGGAGGACTCCTTCCACTCATCCCGTTCACTGTAAGACTCAAGTGCGCATAAACTTCAGTAAATGGACCCCATCTAGGTTCATCCGACTAAAAAGTAGTGCAAACATGGTGGATTAGTTCAAAAAACAGATATTAATAAAAAAAAGACATACGTGCAGAATGTTCCATCGTCTCAACATGATATAGCATTGCGTTGAAGTTCCCAAATATATTTACGAGCCATTTCATAAAAAAATATATAGAGCTTAGTTTTTGTATACACAGAAAAATTATGGAAAACTGCTAGCAGCAGAATTAGCGAGATTATTCCAAGATTATTACCGTAAAATTAATGGAACACTTCCGGAAAGATAACGGAATACCAAGAGACAATAAAACGAAATATTTTTTTTATGTTTTGTTTGTTTGGACCCCATTTGTGCTTTTTGCCATTTGTGCCATTTGTGCTTTTTTAAATCACAGCCAAAATAGCCGACCTGGGAATTGAACCTGGGTCTCCCGATGACCACTCCGACTATGGGAAATCCCTTCAGCTTGGGGTAAATTTTAAGGGAATGTCTTCTATCTCCAATTTACTGGATATTTTCTTCAAATTTTATTTTACCTTTCCATTAAAATGTACAGATTTTTTTAAACTGTGTACCACTAGATTTTAAACTGCAGTTATCAGTTGAACGAGTCTGCAGATTAAGACTAAACCATGACACAAGATGGTGTCTATATCCTGTAACCATAATAGGGTAATTTTGTGCAAGTGTAGTCCAAACAAAGTCCTGATTTGTTATTCCTCAAGATTGCGCCCCCATTTGGCACGAATGTAAAAATGCTCTTCGTAAAAAATGAACACTGCTGGAACACCGCTGTATACATGGGGCATGAATATTTGCAACAAGCCTGCTTGATCACGACATAGGTTGAAGGCAATGATGGAGGCGTTGAAGGGTTTGGTCCACTTTTTGTCCGTGTGCATCCATTCAGATGTGCCCACCAATGTCAATTATTCCGATCAGTTAGCCACCTTTGTAGGGCATTCGTTTGTGCAGCTGCGCCATAGCAAACTGTGGCAGCGGGGTCCCCAACCCGACACCCAGTTATGCAGTCCGTAGCCCACCGTGACCATAGCCGTATCACGGCCATTTGCCTGTATATACTTTGACCGAATATAAATTCACGATGTATATATTACCCTAAAGTTCCCTTCTTCTACCCTCTTCCATGACGAGCATCAATGCAATAACCCCCAACCTCCATCCCAAAACCAGTTGCTCTCACTGCACTCCAAGCTTTCGAATAAAAGCGTTCAGGTGAACGCCCATGAGCCCATTCCAATTTGTCAAAACCACCCGCATTGTATTGAACCCTGGCTTCAGCCCTCTGTGGGGTTTGTAGGAAAGAGCCAAAAACCACAAATGCCCGACTGGTCCCAAACACAACTCACTTCTGCCAGGAAAAAAATCGGGATCCATGGTTTATGCACATGAAAATATATGCAAATTACACCAATGTCCAAATCACTTTTACATCATGTGCAGAATTTCGTGTATAGAAAATTGAATACGATGAACGTTGTTGTTACACGACTTACACTTTTAAAACAAAATCCCAAGCTTTTGCAGGATAAAGTACAGTAAAATTTGGAGGAAACATTCAGTAAACTGGAGATTACAAGACATTTTCTTACAATTTACTCTTTAAATGAAGGAACTTCACGTATCAAGCAGTTAACTTGGAAATCATCAAGGCATTGAAGCAGCTGAAGCGGGTGTACAGAATAATACAAATTATATACAATACATTTGTGATAGATTGTATTTTATGTGGGCTTCTTCACTGCAGAGCTCGTTTTTAGTAAATTAGTGAGCGTGTTCAAGTGCCAGGTACAAATGAATTTAAAACTAAGAGACATGGGGGGGGAAACAGGAAATATATAAACATAAACTACAAAATATTCAAAACTTGTGAAAGTCCATTCCAAGAATGACTGCTGCAGTCTACAGTATTAAGCGCAGAACGTGGTGCAACATCATACTGGATTCAGTATGAAAAAAAAAATGTAGAACTGAATACACGTTCATATTATTTTGTCTACCCCTTGTGCATCCAATACTGCATATTTAGACACCATGCATGTTTATACTGCAGTTTAATGTAAATTCGTAGCATTTTGTTAAAATCATCATACTGGATTCAGTATGAAAAAAAAAATGTAGAACTGAATACACGTTCATATTATTTTGTCTACCCCTTGTGCATCCAATACTGCATATTTAGACACCATGCATGTTTATACTGCAGTTTAATGTAAATTCGTAGCATTTTGTTAAAATACAGTACCTATAGATGTGAGCAAACTATATATCCATGCTAAGATAAATAGCATAAGATGCAGATTGATTGCATACCTTGGATTTGCTTTTTTATTGTGCATATATGGCTTATATATGTGTGTAAAAAGCACACAAACATCATTTTAAAGATGGAATTACCTTCTTTATAAAACAAAGCAACCCTGGTGAAAAAAACCATAGAGATTTCTATTGGTTTCTATTGTTTTTGGAACATTGCTTTCTATTGGTTTTATTTTTTTAAACTGTTTTCTATGGTTCCTGAATAGTCCTGTCAATTGATCCTATGGTTCAGTCAATACAGCTAAACCATAGACCAATAGAAGTCAATACAGAAATCATAGAAAACAGTTGAAACCAATAAATTGTATTGGTTGTGTCCAAATAACAATAGAAACCAATAGAAATCTCTATTGTTTTTTCACTAGGGAAAGGAAGAATTTTAAGTGCATAAACTATTAATAGGAATACAAGGTGCCATTGAGATACACGAGAGGAAGTATCTGTATACACTAATGTTGGACTACACAGGATTACAGTATGTTCAAGTTAACAAAAGTTTTGATTCAGACTTTCCTTGTATAAAATTAATTAAACTGCGAGTAGGCAGGCACATTTCCTAGCTTGGCTTCCGCTATATGACACGTTTAATTAAATCCAACAGAACAAATATTCTATTCATTACAAAGCTAAACGTAACAGTGGTAGGCACAAACACAATTAATACTGATACCTGGTATCTAATCAATTAAGGGAAAATAAGCCATTGGCCTATACAACGTTTTTTCTTCCTTATCGCCGTTGTATATATTTATCAATCACCATATGTTCGTAACATTATTACTGTCAAGATAAATTATATCAGCTGTCAACTTAAATCAAACTCTTATCTAAGAACTAGGATATAGGTTTAACTTGGTACCAACCAACCTGTCAGATTTTCTTATCATCGCTCAAAACACCTGTGAAAATCAGTCATATTAAAATGGCATGTATTTGAAACGTATTTAAGCACGTATTTCAAATGATGATTCTTACATGCAGAAGTACAAAGAACCTTACCATAGACATTGACAAGTAAAAGAATATGGGTATTGATATTTATTGGTCAGACACTTACTGCTCACCACTATAGATTTGAACGAAGGCTAGTTGATGTAACAAATGTGTGAACTTCTCCGTCTGTTCAATCTAAATACTTCCAGCTAGCATAATACATCAATACATCGTTTTATTTGGACATATTTACAACTATTTCACTAACTAGGTAGATATATAACACGATATCTCATGCATAATTCGTACATGTCAATGCTGGATTTATGACATTCGGTCATCATATATTATTGATCAATATGAATTTGAATTGGTTGTATTTTTGCTTACGCATAGCAAAGGTTCTAACTCATAGAATAGTATAATTTTCTTAAAATGCATCACAAAAATGAGCAACGATGCCGCCACCTAGCGGCAATAATACCGAACGTGTCAATCTAAGTGGTAACCTTATCTTAGTTTGATATTTTTTGCAGTTCCATTGTTGATATTCAATTAAAAAACATCATTAAAGCCAATACAAATTATTCATTATTATATTCATTTTTATATTGGTCCCAATTCGGGACCAGCACGTTTTATGCATTTAGAGAGGTTTTTCATTTGTACAGGATGCATTTAGACAGGTTCTGTTGTAATTCGGTTTAGAGTGAATTATTATGCTATGGTTTGAGGTAACCATACTAGATTCACGTAGTAATCAATGATTTCTTGGCCATATAGAATTGCGAGAATTTTATCAAGTTATTTTCATCTGCTTTTATTTACAATATAATCTCGAAATTTCAAAGTACGTTGTAGCAATCACCAAAGCGATCGAATCAGTATCTTATCTGGGACAAAATAAGTCACGAAGCTAACAAAGCATACTGATGCAAACTAGAAATTTAAAAATTGGATACTGTTATCTAAGCAATATTACAGCACCAAACAACTTCAACAGAAATGCAACTCAAGAGCTTTACTAAAATTGTGGAGGCCGATTTGATGCTCTTCAAAATGTCCCCAACAACAACGTACTTCAGCCAGAAATCATTGAAAATGTATTTTAAGGGTGCCAAATTGGAATTAGAACAAGAAGCCACTCTACAAACCACTAGAAGAACACTAAAGGCAGTACAGATAGGTTCTGTACTCCCTTTGCATGCTATTAAATAGATGTTGTAATGTAATTAAGATATATGTGAAGTTGTAACAAATAATTATCCAAATTTCACACCTCTATAAATCTGCTAGGTAATATTTAGTATTGAAAAATTCTTTTCAATTTCACAAATATAGCCTTTAAATAATCTATGAAGTAATCATGTTAGTATTAAATAACTGTTGTTCTCCAAAATCGCTTTAAGCAAATTTTAACAATACTGTTACAAACAAATAACAAACTGCATGCTTTACCAGAACAAAATGTTCATTTTGCGACAAGAATTTAAGTCTTTAGTAAACCCAAAAACCACAGAAAAATCCCCAAATGTATACTACGGTTCAACTACTTGTTTTTTATTATCTCGAAGTTCAACATTAAATCATCTACTCGTTTCGTGCTGATCTGTACGATTTTTATACCCCACAACTCAAATAATGTACACACAACTTTGTCAGTTGCTTTAGTATATCTAAAGCTATAAAATTAATCCTTGAAAGTTTATGAAGATATTAGCAGCTGATACAATCATACTCTTTCAACAACAACAAAATATGCTTGATCAACTGCTAAACATTTTTTATGGCATTCAGAGATAATGGTATGTCAACTTTGTTCACGAATGATACCACAAAAGTAATCCTGATATTTAATCCACTGTATATTCTAAATCAAGCTGATTGGTTATATATCAAATTTATGGTGTTTATTTAACTTTTCATTGATTTACTGAATAAAGATTACTTTCACAACCTATGTTGGTCTTTGCTTCACGCGAGCAAACCTAGTTGGTCTTTTAAAGTTGGGTACTGCTGTCTATTATTATTGAGAGCAAGGTACATGTTTGAAATGCCTGCGTATGAATCTCATATGAAGTAATAACCCGGCTGACCCGAACCGAAATTGGAAAAGTCAAAATTAGATAAGTATATGTCATTTAGTGGTTGTTAGCTGGGACTCTATACAATTTTGTTTTCAGTATGACGTAATATCGACTGCCTTCGAACATTATTTATTCTGAATTTCTTAGCACTTTGAATACTTTTGTTTTCGTAAATCTTTTCGATAATTCCCTTATTATGGATTTTCAAGACAAACAGACCAATATAAGTGAGGGCCAATAATAGATTGTAGCATGCCATTCATCAAAATAACAACAACTTACATTTGTCGTTTTGCTGTAGTAAAAAAAAAAAAAATGTGGAAAAGGTTTTTGGCAGAAGCATAAAGCATTGCGTCTAACGGTTTCTTAATAAATATATGTTGGGCGATGGGGGAAATAGAATCGGCTTGAAATGAAAATAACAGAACCTGTATATTTGGAGACAGGAAATGCCCCAACGATTGAGAATCTGTCCGGGATTTAATGGTCCGTTACCTTTTCTCATAAATCGAATCCTTGGCAAAAACCTAAATGAACTATATCCGGTGCAGTTGCCTTCTTTGAAAGCAGGGATCTAAAAGTTCAAAAAGAATGAGCATGATTCTATCCCGATTTAGAGAATTTTGTAGACAAAGATCAATGTTGAGAAAGGAATTTAATGTAAGGTCATCTACAAAGATTTGCTGTCATGACCACGCATTTGAAGTGTCGAATTTGGCCCTTATAAGGAAAATAAATAATTATTAGGATCTTAATAAGTCTTAGGATGCGGCCAAGTTTAAAATGTAATGATGGTTTGGGTCCACTTCGCCGACTTATTAATTATAATTAGATGATAATTTGTGTGCCTAACCTAACCTAACAAATTCCTTAATTTTAGGTCCATGGATTGTCAAAAAAAAAATTAGAGGCGAAATGGACCGTTGGTTAAGTGGGACTACATCGTAATGATAATGGAGCATATACCACCAGGGGGCCGGTGCTCAACAGGAATAACGATATCTGGCAACCAAATTGGAGAAAATCAGAAATGATTAACATAATAACCTATTGATCAACCAGGAAATACTTATATTATGCATGTCAGTAAGTAGTGTGCACTGTGAGTCATAAATAAGTTGAACCCAATAAAAATAATCACAAATTCTTCAACTTAAATTAAATTTGGCACTTATATAGAAATATATATAGTGTTGGAACAAACAAAAATGTCCGGACATGCGACAAATCTCTTATTTTTTCATTTTTCAACAAGATGGCCCGCTCACCGTGCTCTGGACACAATATTGACCTGCTGCAACGGGGAAACGCCACAGTTCAACGAACCCAACCATTAGCCACCAAAAGTCCGGACTTGAATCCAGTTGACTACAAAATTTAGAGTTCTCCAGGAAAAAGGTTTACAAATCGAAGATTAATAATATCGAAGACTTGAAACTACGAATTAAGAAAACTTGGATTGAACTCGACCAGCGTATTATCGATTCGTCAATCAAAGAATGTCGCGTTAGACTCCGAGCTTGTGTAAATGGCATCGGAGAACATTTTGAGCACATTTCATAATTTATTTTCGCTCCTAAACTATTGTACTATATATGTGCCAAATTTCATTTTAATCGAAACATTTTTCACGAAGTTGGGATTTTTTTATTGGGTTCTACGTTTTTGAGACTCAGTGTATCAAAGGATTGTTTGATGCTCTAAATTCGCCCAAGATGATACTGTTTTGTTTATGAATTGTACCATCATCAAAACTAATTCCAGCATGTGTTTTCTTTACGTATTCTCTAGTAATTAATTAATATGCCTTGTTGTGAATTAAAACAGGTTCACAGAGTACGCACAATGTGGCTTATAGGTCTCAAAGGCCTGTGCTAACCGTTTATTGCATAAATAGATCTACTGGATAATTTTATTTCAACGGGTAATTTAGCAGTCCCCGAGTTCCTCGCTATAATGGATGCTTTTGTACGCTGGTCGCCTTTCTACAAAGCCCTCAATTCCATCCTCCTCTCTCCTTTATTAAATCTTGTCAACCAACCGTGTGCAATTTCATTTTTTCCTCCCATTCTCGATGTTGCAATCGAGTCTCTTCTTTAGATTAGAAGTGGCCCTATAACTAACGCTGCACACAAACAGAACACACCAGACGACAAACAGCACTTAGCCAAATACTTTTCATCATCTATAGGCCTTGTTATGTTGACGACCATTTCGCTGATGGAGCATCCTATATGTACTCTTCAATCTAGCACGAGTCGCCTAAACTACAGACTTCCATCCACTATCCTCATACCAAGTACATCGTACAGAAATAGCAATATATGCCACATTCCATCCAGATAAGCCTGGGCACTATATTTACAACAAACAAAACTATAGAGAAAAACTTTCGGCTTTAGACAAACCAATCAAGAACGTCGCCATTACGAGCCAGCCTCATTTTTCATTCCATCCTTTTAGCTTTTATAGTTATTTTAAGGAGCATCCCATATACTTAATGTAATTGATGCCAGAGACATATGGGGCGTGACATTTCAGCCTTATGTACTGTTGCATTGCTATATGTATATTGCAAAATGTGGATGGTCTCTACAAGTGGAGCCAAAGCACTGTTCAAATGAAAACAGTTTCAAGCAGAACTTATCCATCCAATCCACCAATATGGCACCTCTGATGAGTGTGCAGCTGCATCATTCTTAGTGTTCAACGTGTTTAGCAAGAAAATGGCCTCCACTGGAGCAGTGATTATGTAGAATTTTAGACATTAAGATTGCGAGTAGTCCCGAATACATATCTCATCGACATGCCATTCTAGATTACACAAAGAAAGTTATTGAAAATTTATCCATCAACGCATTATGTTATGTAATTGGTGCATGTAAGCTAAGCAAATAATTGTTATTTAAAAACAATGTACATATGTATGCTGTCAAAGAAAGTTTTACTGCTTATCGTGAAAGAAAAGAAGCAATTACAACAACTGCATTCAAGATTTGAGTGATTTATATACAGTATTATGCCATTTCTATACAGTTTTGTAAATCATATATGTATGTGTAGTTTAAACTGTCAAAAAAAAGGATAGTGTAATTTTTAAAAGATGGGGGTCATTGGACGGGTAATTAATTAATTGTCCACCCTAAACACCACTAATGCTCAAAGACTCAAAGGTGGGAAGTTAATTTTTTTTTTCAGAAAATATTAACGTGCACATGAAATAATTCAATTTGCAGAGGCGAACTGGGTCTAAAAATATTGACTACTAGCTAGGATTTTGAAGGGGTCCACCCAAAAGCACTGTATCGTTTAATTTTTATAAGAATATTTTTTTTAAAAAAATTTTAATTGGAATTTTTGTTATTATTTTGTTATTATTAATAGTTATTACTAAGCTACTAAATAGTCATTAACATTTTTAACATATTGTATAATTTTTAAGGGTACCCTCATTATCAGGAGCTCACCATAGGGCAATCCAGGCTTCTTTTTACTGTCTGATTGAACTTAGATCATATCATAACTTTGACAAAGCTATGAATTACAATACTCTTCACATCAAGATAATTATTTTATAGGAAGATTCGAATCTAACATACCTGCACATCATCAGATACCGTTCGTATATTTTCAGTTATTGAGTTCTAGTATGTTGAAAGCCACCCTGTAATTCCTCATAATATAAAGGACGACTTTGGCACCATCTAGTAGCCATCCCTTGCAACCGTATAGAGGCATTCTTTTGCTTTGGGAAATCCACAGCTTCGAAGTTCAATTTAATGAACTTATAACCTTCAATGTTCATTTACACACATCAGTTACGTAAAAGTAGAGCCTGCGTTCAGTTCCATGAAATATTGTAATGCATTTCGTCAATGTGTGTAAATGGACCTTAAACAATGCTTTATTTATGTAAATTATTATTCCTATTATTCACAACATTCCATCGACCTTCTAATATCAACATATTTCTTATTTCATTGTATTCGGCATTAAATTAACCAATTAGTTTAGCAAGATATCTTGACGAGTATTTATTTATGCAAAGTAGACCAAAGTACAGTCAAACCGACGTTTTAAAGCTGGCGCATTCCTTGCCGATATCCCAATTCTAAGTTGTACCACAAGGTGAAAACGAGCATGGCCATAACAAGCAAGTTTACATTAATTTTAGTTCTTTCCATATTTGTTCATTTGTCTGGTAGCCCTATGCAATACAAATAAAACGTGTATTACAAATTTGTATAGATCTTTACTGGCGTATTCTAAAAATATATTTTTTTTTTCTGCTGTTGAATTGAAAAATGCTCAAGATTTCATTGTTCTAGATTTTATTGTTAGATCTACAGGATCTAAACAAGACTCAACCGGACATTAAACTGGGAATAGCAACATTTTTTTCCACTGAGGATAAAAGCGTTATTTACTTTTGAATAACAACAAACAATACAACTTTCTCTGCTTTTTCGATTTGGAAAATGGCAAAACTTGTGCATCATACCTTCGTCAGCTTTCGTCTTATATTAATTATCTACTTATTATTTGATTTTAAATAGGTAAGCAATGGCTATGTACGAGTAAAAGTAACAAGTTGACATCATGGCTAATATCGGTCATCGTAATTATCTCGCTACTTCTGGGTGAAAAATGTGTCTATTCAACAACTTCACTTCTGGACGATTTTCCTCCTTTGGGTTTCGATAATAAGTTATTAATCACAGATGACAATTTGGTAAGTTCAATGTGTGTTGATCGTTAAGTAAATTGCAGGAAATTAATTAGGTCAGAATATATAATTTTCAAAAATATGTGTAACGAGAAGGTTAACGTTTTTGATACATAAATTTCACAAATTAAAGTGCAGCTAATCACTGAAAATGAGTGCGCTAAATAGTCTTGAGCAGCAATAAAAAAATGTTCTACATAATCTAAAAATTTAAATTAAATTGTACGCCCATTTGTTTTCTTTGAAGTTTCTTTGGCATCTTACTTGGTATATACGAGCAATACAAATCTGTTCTCTCATTATACATGAACACGTTTTCTTTATAGGATTCCTGGTCTCAATATGCCAGAATTTCCTGGTATATGCACTTTACAAGATTAAAACAAACATACTGTTAAGAATATTGACTATTTTAAAGCCTACAATATCCATTTCAGTCTGCCACACACCACGCAAACGTCTTTCCCTTCAATATGTTCCACTACCAATTTCCTCACAAACCCTGTTATCGATTTAAAATTGTGCTATTGTTGACTTGTAGTGAAAATGCTGGAAAAGCACTGTATACATGTGGACCTAAGCTTATTACAATCTCGTTACAGGAACACATAGTGGAGGACAGCCTGAAGGAATTTCAGAGTAATCTTCGTCGTGAACTTGGCTTAACACCCAATTCCATCATTTCCTCAAACGCAGAATCGCTTCCGTTTGAACCAGAAGACGATTTCTACTTCTATAATAACATCAACACAGATTCTGGAGCAGCTGAACGTAAGCAATTTATTTAGCTTAGTTTAACTGTCTTGAAACGAGCTGCCTTCAATTAAACTAAAAATTTCACCATGATGAAGTTAGTTATTTTAACAATTTAAACTTAAAAAAAAAATATTAAAGTAAAAATATATATATATTTAGAAATAATTAATCCTGCCAAAAGTTAGTAAATACATCTGCTTGTTTAAAAAATATTTGAAGTAGTGTACATTTCCCTATAATTGTACACTCGTGACATATTACTATGTATTTGAACTCACTGGAGTGTATTCTGATTATTTGCAAACAGAAAAATGGATTAACTACATGACTGTTGGACCAAATCAAAGCTTTCCGTCCAATCTCCAATTTCTAGACCTGGATACTATTAAATTTGGAGGGAACGTCTTAACCTGGGTCACCACGGACAAGGGCTTAATTGTGATTGAACATCCATTAAATGGTCATGAGATTATTAAACAGTTTTATAACATCGGTGAGTACAGCACTTTTATAACTGTTAATTAATCTGAGTCAGATGTTGAGCAGTTATTAAAGCTGATCTGCTTTTGCAATTTTGCATACCATTGCTTTTAAATAAGTTACGAGCATTTTTTTATCATTTTTTTTAGAACTCAGAGGGCTAATAGCCTGTGAGCCAGTAATTTTGTTCAACACTGCAACAAGCGGCGAAGAATTGATAATTTTTGTTCTGAGACAACATGAAAGATCGCAATCCTTGGATTGGTACACATGGAATGCCGAAAGCTATAAACTTGTAAGTTGATCTTTAGTAATTTTAACTTTAAAGAAAAATAGTGAAATGGGGTTCAAATGAATTGGTATGAACACTCCCATGGTTAGTCATAATGTTAGTCTTGCTAAGATAATTTACCTTAAGTAGTTAGTCTTAACTCGAATGATTCTTGTATGAAATGATAAGCTGGTGCACTGCTAGACATATGTAAATTGGGAAACGTTCCTCGCCTAGTTGAAAATGAAGTAATGAAATCAGCAGAAACTAATTGTCTACATGAATGCTGCCTTCTTCAGAGTGACTATAAAGTTCATCGCGAAGAATTTCAGTTGGTAGTCAGTTAAACACCAAATCGCCTGCACCGATTTGTTACGTATAGTTTAAAAAATATTAGTTGATACCCTACCTTGCCATGTAACTACTTTCAAAACTCATTGAAGTGTTAACAAATAACATGTTTCGATATGCTATCTTTCCAAATAAAACTGAGCTAGTTGACGTGTGACCAGACTGTTTCCTTACAGTGGTACCAGACGCTCTTAAACGACATTTTTCGCATTGATATAGTAGCATATATATACAGATGCCGATTTTAATTAAAAATTATAAAAATGTTTAATTAATAACATTCTATACTACGTACAACATAATGACAATAAAATTTTTCTGTTTATTGTAAATGCAGTTCCATCAACGTTGAGACAGGCGCATCAGCCAAGGGGATATATTCATAAAGGGCCATTCAAAAAGGATGTCCCCAAATTTTTTTTTAAAATTTACCCACACCTCCTGTCCAAATGGTTTCTATTTCAGCCTCTCGCTGAACGCCCTTCCCCATGGACGACCTGATTTTTTTATTTTTAAGTTAGGTGTCCAAAAAATTTGTTGGAGCATGCAAAGTCCTATCCTATAAACTTCCAAAAACCCTCCTCGCTACCACGAAATTTTTCCAGATTTTTCTGATTAACCGAAATTTCCTGGCCTCGAAGGGAAAGCCATAATTGCCATAATTCTCGAAGGCATAATTCCCGACTTTCCCGAGGTTTTAAAAATTCAAGTACATTTGGGACTGGGGACACATTTCTTCTGGTGTCCAATTCCCCTTTCACTGACATTTAAAACTTAATTAAACGAAAAAATCCAAATACTGAAAAAATACCATCATTAGTAGCCGTCCATAATGTCTCCTCCCCTCCCTCCCCCACTTTCCTCTTGAGGACGTCTTTTTTAATGGACCCTAAATGATGTCAGTAATATTCGCCCGTCTCTACCCCCCGATGCTCACAGTGTGTGGCGATAATACCTTATGTTTTTTTAAAATCCTAAGCTTAATAAAATTTGGAAAAATGGATTTTTTCCCCCAATGTCTGATTTGTAGCAGACAATGTATATGCCTCCAGTGGCGGACTCGCCAGGGTGTCAGCTTGCCAAATGGCAAGTGGGCCCCTGATGAATTGGGTTTCTTAAACATTAAACAACATGTTAAAAAAAGATAATGACCCTTTAGTAACTTAATATTATCTTTTAACATATAAATTTATTTACTAATAAAATGTATTGAACCATTTTTGCATTTACAAATTTTTAAAAAATGTTATTTCTTCTAAAAATTAAATGATAGTATTTTACAGTGGGTCCCCTTTGCATCCTGGCTACTGATATTTTTAGACTTATTCCACCACTACATTTTCGTCTGTAAAATTTCATCCTGGTAACATAGATTTTGGAAAATAAATAACTTAATATAGTAGAATCCTTCTTAATTATCTGTCAGTTTCCATATAGTAAAAAAAAAATGTAACTTAATTCTCTAAAATTTATCTGTAACAAAAATACAACAAAAATTGCATTTAGTATCGCAACCATCCCAGCAACTGCCCAATAAACTGCAGTTCCCGATCAGGGCGCCACGAATGTTCGACTAAATATCCTAACGAGTAATAAGTAATAATATCATGTGAATGCCAGGTTTAGCATCCCTAGTAACCCTGGTGAAAAAAACTATAGAAACCAATAGAAATTTCTATTGGTTTCTATTGTTATTTGGACACTTTATTGGTTTTAATTGTTTTCTATGGTTCCTGTATTGACTTCTATTGGCTTCTATTGACTTCTATGATTTAGCTGTATTGACTGAACAATAGATAACAATAGAAACCAATTGAAACCAATAAAACCAATAGAAATTTTCTGTTGATACCAATAGAAAATAACAATAGGAAACAATAGAAATCTCTTGTTTTTTTCACCAGGGAAAGGCCAACTTAAGGTATTCCTAACATAACAAGGAATTGGGACGATACCTTGTGTTCAAACAAAAAATAAATACCCCCACACTTCTTAAAAGGGGCGTGATGGGCTAAGGCCTGTAGAGCCTGGTAACATGAAACATGGAAATTGCATTCAGTAGACGTGCATTTAGAAACATGAATCTGCAATGGCATTGGACTTATTCAAAAATTATTTAAAAAATATGGAATGATCTTGAAAAACATCCTAATTGTTAATAAATATGGTAAAAGTTAAAATTAAATGCTATTGAGTGCATTTTATTAATATTATCATATTTTTCGAAAAAACCAGCTTGGTCCCAATTAAGATGGATAAGAAGGGTTCTACTAATTGCAATAATAGTTATTGCTAGTACTAAAATCTCAACGCCATTAGGGAAATGCTGAAATAAGGCTATCCCTTAAATTGTCTAATTTTTCTATAAATTTTTAATAATTTCAATTTATTAGCAGTAATTTTCAGTAATTTCCAATTAAAAACAATATTTTTTCCAATACTAGATTGGTGAATTCATAATTCAGGGGGGGGGGGGGGGGGAGAGAAAGC
>JAQGBW010001787.1:0-23279 GCA_034698625.1 Julus scanicus | reverse complement strand
GTTAACAAATGTTTAAGTTAACAAATGTTCAAGTTAACAAATGTTCAAGTTAACAAATGTTCAAGTTAACAAATGTTCAAGTTAACAAATGTTCATATTAACAAATTTTCATATTAACAAATTTTCATATTAACAAATGTTCATGTTAACTACTTGTACAAATTAAATTAACTGCAGGCTAAGTTAACTGAAAGTTTAAGTAACAATTGTTAAAGTAAACCACAAATTAAATTAACTGCAGGTTAAGATAATAAATATTAAAGTTAGCAAATGTTAAAGTTAACACATGTTCAAGTAAAAAAATGTTCATGTTAACTACAAATTAAATTAATTGCAGGTTAAGTTTACTGAATGTTAAAGTTAACAAACATTAAAGTTAACTACAAATTAAATTAATTGCAGGTTGATTTAATTGCTGTTAAGTTAACTGCAGGTTAAGATAACAAATATTAAAGTTAGCAAATTTTAAAGTTAACAAAATTGTCAAACTTAACAACAGGTTAAGTTAACCGATTGTTAACGGAACATACATAGCTTTCATCCTTTAAACACAATTTGAAATCATTGAAAAGTCATGCTAATGTTAAAGTTAACTGATATTAAACTTAATTGATGTATAGTTAACTGATGATAAGTTAACTGATTCTTTTTTAAATACAGGGCTGGTTGCACCAATAAAGGTTAAGCTAAACCTAAGGTTAACCGTAAGTTAACTAGGAAAAGCATTGCATCAAAGGAAGTTAACAGTTGACCATTGGTTAACTTGAGGAAAACCAATGAGGCTAAACCTGAGGTTAACTCGTGGTTTTATATAACCTCAGGTTAGCTAACCTTTAATTTAACCTTTATTGGTGCAACCGGCCCTTAATGATATTGTTTATTAACTGCAGTTTGTGTTCGTAACATCAGTTAAACTGCTGTTACAATTCAAATTCCGTAATCCTGTCACAAGAAAGTTTTGATACAAATTCAAAACAATTTTAACCGCTATATTATTATTTATATCACTAATAAGATGAGATTAATCAACTATTAAGAGGATTAATTTAAAATTTTAATTTAAAAATCGCTAAAGTTAGCCATCTCTGAGATAATCTTCACTTACATTTTTTTCCAAACAACAACAACTTTTTTTTTGTCTATTTTCAATAAATACAAAAAACAACACCTCGAGTCATTTCCGTTGACAATTACACATAGTATTTCATATTTCTGAACAATTAATAGTAATCTAATAAATGTATAATAAAATCTCCAAAAAACCCCAAATTTCTCAAAAAATCCCTTTTTCTCAACATTATATTTCACTTTCTTTTTTTTTTCATTTTTTATAATTTTTTTTTATAATTTTAACTGAATAATTATCTAGCTGACATTTGGCACCGAAGAATCTTGTAAATAACAGTAGCAAAAACCCAAGGATAGGAAGTTGGGAGGTCAAAGGTCGAGGGTTATGAATGTAGCATGGGCTAGGAGTATAAATAAGGTTAGGGGTGAAGGATCAAAGAGCAGGGACTAATGGAAAAAGATCAAGGGGTAAAAGGTTATGGGTCAAGGGTCAAATAACAGGAGCTAGGGGTAAAGGGTTAGGTGTGAAGGGTCAAAGAGCAGGGACTAATGGCAAAAGAACAAGGGGTAAAAGGTTATGGGTCAAGGGTCAAAGAACAGGAGCTACGGGTAGAGGGTTAGGGGTGAAGAATCAAAGAGCAGAGGCCATGTAAAAATTAAGGGGTGAAAGGTTATGGGTCAAGGGTCAAAGAACAGGTGAAAGAGCAAAGGCTAGTTGAAAAAAAGGTAACAGGTTAGGGATCAAAAACTGAAAGGCTAGGGGTAAAGGGTTAGGAATGAAGGGTCAAAGAGCAGAGGCTGAGTGTAAAAGATCAAGGGGTAAAAGTTTATGGGTCAAGGGTTAAAAAACAGAAGAAAGGTGTAAAAAATTAGGGGTCGAAGAATAAGAGCTAGGGGTTAGGGGTGAAGGGTGAAAGAGCACCGACTGTCCAATGACTTGGTGAAAAGAGCAGGGGTTAAGTGTAAAAGATCAAGAGGTCAAAGATCACTAGCTATGGGTAAAGAAACAGAGGTTAGGTGTAAAGGATCAAGGGGTAAAGGGTTAATGGTCAGGTGCTAGGTGCAAAAGGTTAAGGGTCAAGGGTTAAAGATCAGGCATGAGGGATAATGGGATAAGAAGTCTAGTCAAAGAGAAGCTAGTTTTGAAAGGTTAAAGGTGAAGGGTCAATGGCAGGAACTGAAGTAAATAATAAAGGACAAAAAATAAAGGTTAGGGATAAAACTTTTTGGAGCAGGGTGAAAGGTCATAGGTCCTTGATGCGAGAAGTACGAAAAGCAGCTAAGTTACCCTGGTGAAAAATTCGGTAAACGACAATAAATTTTTACTCGTCTTACGATTTTCGAATTACATTTTGAACACTTTTTTAATTTACAAATAAGCTAACGTATTAAAAAAAATCTCGAAACAATGTTTCCTTAACTTACGTACAACACAAAATTATCCTCTTATTAAACCGTACGTTACAACGAGACGATTTCCGTATCGTAACAATCGACGGATTTTAAATCTAATAAAATCCGATAACCCGTTTAAAAAAAATATACAAATAAAATATGCGACAACTTAAACACGTAACGCAATATTTCAACGAAACAGCGGTTAAATAAAAAAGCGGCTTAACGGCCGGATTAAAACGAATAAAGCAAACGATAACGATATATAATCATCAACAGGTTAGTAGTTTTACGTCGGTCAACAAGAAGATAAAAGAGGTTAGGAATAAGAGGTTCATTGTTATGTCCTACCGGTTGGTTGGGAAGGTGGGCTACTTGCAGATGGTACCTCTTCGGCCTTTGGAACCACGATGGGCCGTTCCGCCTGGTCCATACTCCTCGACCTCTGAAATTTGTCCGGCGAGGCCCTGCCGAAAACACTGTTCAGACCTTTCATGAAAGACTTCGAGCTGATAATAACAAAAAAAATCAAGTTAATATCCGATATCAGATTTTCCCGAGAGTCTAAAAGATTTCTTACTTCTTTTCCCTAAACGAATCTTTTTTCTTCGGTTCTTCGTCCGGTGAAGGCTTATCTTTGCCGGTGAGACTTTCTTTGCTCGTCCTGTCTGGAATGCCGTTACATTCGGATTTGGGCGAAACTTCGCTGATACTGTTCAACGATGGCAAACTGGGAATCAGAAATCGCAAGATTAGCACGATTAGACGAAATAAAAATATTATCGTAAGTTGGGACTGTTTTTGGTGTCAAAAGTATCCACTTTTGACAGTGTTAGTAAAATTTTTGTCCAACCTTTTATTATCGTGAGAACTGGAAGGCAAGCTGCTGGATGAAGCATCCGACTTCTGGAAGAAATTATCGAGTCCCTCGTTGACGTTGATGTCTTGATCCGTTTTGATTTCAAAAGTTTTGACGGTGGGACGAGTAGCCGCCCTTGTTTTTGCCCTTTTCGGCCTGTCTTTGACTAGATGCTCCAGTTTTTGATCCGATCCTGGTAGCTCCTGAAGGAATTCCTCGTCTGCGAATAACAGATACTTTATAAGACAAACTCACTTCCGAAAAATACAATTACAGTCTCTCGGGACATATCATCGATTGCACGCACTCACCTACAACGGACTGCGGTCGTAGTTTTCTAGAATGAACAGTCTTTCGCTTGCTGGACAGCTGTGGAGTTGCCTGTGGAAAAAAGTTAACGTATATCGTTATATAAAAGCACGGATCTCTTGAGCAAGAACTTCTTACGAGATTAAAATTTTTATGCAATTACTTCGTTCAAGACAAATGTTCTTAAGCAAGAACTACTACGGGACTTTTTACGGGGAAAAGTTTAATAGAGAGAAATCTTTATTGAGAACTTCTAATTTGGGTTCGACTAGCCAACAAATGTGTGACATCGGCAACCAAAATTTAATCGAAAACCTATCAAAAACCTTACTTACCAACTGAAGCCACTCCAAATGCTACGCATGTGTGACAAAAACAAACAACTTTCAAGCATCTAAACAACATTTTTAAAACTATCATCGATAGGTTTCGATGAAAGTAAGACCGTAACGGGACCAAAGGTCTCACTTACCCGAGATGAACCAGAAGGGTCGTTACCATCGTACATCGAATCTCCTTTACTCGAACTCGAATCCGTTCTGATGCGATTTCTCTGAACTTCTGGCGTCATGCTGATGCGCTTGTGGGTCAGGGACATCTAAAATATAAGATTAACATTAATACCGAAAAGGTATAATAATATAACAATTTAATCGTACCAATGATTTGTGCGTCCGATTTAGAGCATCGATGACGTGGTCGACAATGTGGTCCGATAAGTGCGATGCAATTGCGAGGTGCAATTCGCTAAGATTAAAACAAGCGAGAAAAATTAATTATAAAGATCCGCATACACAATCAAGTTTCGATTGACGGAAATTGTAAAAAAAAACGTCTTTTCCTTACTTCACTTTGTTAAGAATGTCCGTTCCAGCCGATTCCATCACGCAAAGTTTGATAAAATCTTTTGGTAATGCGCTCTTTTCCTGACAAGACTGCAGCAAGGATTGTTTCACTTTCTGAAACGCGTAACATAATCGGCACGTTAATTACCAAATTCAGACGATACCCGATCAACGGAAAAAAAACAGCGGATTCATTTGCGTTACCTCATCTGCGGTTATGTTCGGACATTGTTCCTCGCAACACTTCATTACATTTTGCACGGTGCCCTAAATGAAAACCAACGTTAGAATATACCGACTAAAACTAATTTAAATAATTTTTATAACTTGTTTACGTTAATAATGAACTTTTGAACTTTAAAGTCTTTGATTCGACACAAATTTGTTTAAAAACTAACCTGCAGATGCAGTTCAACAGTAGATTTAAGTTCGTCCGTTAAACTCGTTAGTTTTTGGTCGATGGGATTTCCAGATTCTTCACGATGCAAAATAACTTCTTGAAATCTTGTGATCAGCTAAAACAGTAAAGAAATATTGATATTTGTTAGCAAGAAGTTTCAGATTGCACATTTTGTAAAATTTCGAATTTTGAATGACGATTACTGATATGGTTATAGGAAAAGTATAAATGAAGCAAAGATACTTCAAATACGTACTTAGTTACGCTTGAATATTTAAGAGCAAAATACGAGCCTGATCGTAACATACCTGCTTTGAATTATTCGCATCTTGAATAAAACCAGCAGCCTTGTCGAGGTTATCTTTGTAAGTATCTCCGGTGGCCTGCCGTAGCATCGAAACAGTGTCCTGAGCTTGCACCGTTAACTTATCCACTAACTACATCGGATAAAACAAAACTAGTAAGAAATCAAATGTTTGGAGACACAAAAATAACAAAAGATTGTTACCTGTTGGGTAGCATTTAAGAGAAAACCCTGCTGCAGTCGGAATCCTTGTCCATTGTTGTATTTTTTTGGAGATACATTGCGATGTACCAAGCTCTCGATCTAAAATTTTTAAAATCCAAGAAATTATAATTATAGGTAAAGTTGTTTCAATTTTATTTGTGATTTGCATTTTTGTAAACCTATGACCTCGAGGTCGGAATGTTGCCCCCGAGGTTTTAAAAAAGAAATGTTAACCATAAAGCAGTAACAGTTTCGTAATTGAAAATTTTGAGAAACATAAATGAGGAATGACAGAAATTGACTACATTTTTTTTATTAAAAATAATTAAAATTTTGATTCGTTTATTTATTTTCAACTTGATGAATTTATAAGAAAATTTATAGAAAAAATGGTTTCAGAAGCTGAAGATTAATCTTTCAAAATTTATGAACAAAATTTATTTATACGAGTGTTTACAACCTTTCTGAGTGCAGTTTCAGTCTTCTCCGGCGTAGATTTCATAGCCAACATTGCGTCGTGTAGCGGAAATGGCATGTAACGAACCGTGTAATTTCTAAAAACATAAAATTCACCACCGTCATTACTAACAGCTTACGAAGAGATAGTTTTTTTTATCAAACTCCTCAAACAAATTACTAATTAAAATGAGATTGACACGATTGCAAACTTACGATTCCATGGCGTAGGACAAGTCGTGAAATCCCTGACCAGTGACGGAATTCCTGTCATAAATCAATGCTCGTAGACGGTTGTTAATCTGAAGAGCTTTAGCTAACAAGCGGGCTCCAACGTCACCCATTTGATTACCGCTATAATTATATTAAAAATATAGAATATTACTACAGGATGCTGCATCAAGGCATGAAATTTTACAAACTTAGACCGAAAACTTAAATTTTAAGCAAACACGGTTGCCAGTTTAAAGAAATTTCTCGACAGTGGAGACATTTCAACCGAAATTCCTCGAGAGCAGAAAAACAGATAACAAACCGCAGCTAATTTTTCAGCTAAAATAAACTAGCGGCAGCTAATTTACGCACCTTATGTCGATCGTGACTAAACAATGATTACTTCCCAGCGCGTTGATAAGACAGTAAATATCAGATTTTAATTTTGAATCGGCCAAAGACAAATATTCCAGCATCTATACGGGACAAAGTTCACATCATCAGGTTTACATTTAACAAAGAACGGAAATTTAAAACGACAAACGTGACGACCGAAAGAAACTTACGCAATCTTCTTCTTGAATCATTTGAACGAGAGCTTCCATTACGGCCGACAGTCTTCTGAAATTCATTTAAGGGCACTATTTTCAGCAACGAGAAAGTCACGATAATAGGCAAAAATGTTTTGGGGAAACCATTTTACTTACTTTGTCTTTGTGCTGACGAAGTTTCTTCCCATCGTTAAACGGCGAATGGACTTGTTTTTGCTTAGAGCAGATATCACATGGGCTAACTCCGATTCCAGGGCTAAAAAACCAAGATACATTTGGAGTTTTTAGTGGAGTAATCGACACACTACTAGGAACTCTGCAAGGAACCACTCTGGACACTCGATAAATGCCACATTTTGGTTAGTTTTCCTACCATTTTCACTAATATCGAGGCTGGACAAACACCTCATCTCCGGAATGCAAGTTTCGATAACGTGAGCCCCTTGAGCACCTAGGGCATTATTACTCAGGTCCACTTCCACGTCAGTCGCACATTCGTTACAAGAGAGACCCAACATCATTTGTCTAAAAGAAAGATTCGATCATTTCGGCAAGATATTAACAGTTTCATAAACTGCGAAATGCGATCAACATACTTGAGTGCCTCTAGTGGAATTTTCATCATGGAAACATTTAAGTATTTGAGTCCTATAGTTGTCAGGAAAAACTGCTTGAAGGACGGCGGAACGATGGGGTCCTTACTCTTTTTGTGAATGAAAGCGTTGCGCGACAGGTTGATATGGGACAACTTTTGACAACATCCGCGCAAAAGCGCTCCGAAAAGCTGTAGAAAACAAAACAATCGACGATAAAGCTACCGATTGTCCAAAAATCGATAAATGTAGGTACTGGGACGAGGAGAAATTACCATATCCATTGAGCATTCAGTGCCTGACAGATCCAAATGGGTTAAACAGTTAGGTTGAGCCAAAAAGTTGTATAGATTCTAAAAAAAATGTATACGATTAACTATACTAATTTTTAAAAAGTCGTCGCAATGAAAGTTGACAACTGCGTGTATGGTTCAAAACCACAAAATCGTAATAAACTTACATTAACTTCATCTTTTAAATTATTGTCAGCCAAATTCAAATAAGTCAGCGTGTTCGGCATGAATTTGTTGACGGAAAGGGCATGAATGAGAGTGTTTACTCCTTTGGACGTAAGTCCAGTTTTCGCCAGGTTTAAATGAACAATTCCCTTGGGTGTTTTCGAAGCAGCTTTCGCAATATGGTTCGCACCTGAAACAAAAATTTACAAACGGATTTAAAATCTGTTTCTACGACATTTGAAAACGATAACGATCGAGCGCAACGTAATTAGTTCGAGCAGCAGCTTGTTACGAGCATTCAAACAGCGATAAATTTGACTTCTTGCAATGTCTTCGATGAAACTTAACAACATGGCTACTGGCAACAAATACCTGTACGCACGATGCAAAAGTAGGAACTGAACATTGGTTAATACTGATATGTAAACAGAAATACAGGCGCAATCATCAATGCAAACGACATCAAACAACAACTATGAAACAAAATAAGCACCTGCTTCGGGCAGCGCAAATCTTTTACCCCCAGTTTGTATATTACTGACATAAAATATACCAGCGGGTTTGGAAGATTTTTTTACGCCTTAACGGGAAAAAAAGGTATAAACTATATAGTAATAAACTGCTAACCCCTGGGGGTTATTTTTGGTAATTTTTTGGTCGCAAACTGGTAATCACTGGTAATTTTGGAAAATTGATCACATTAAGATTGTCATAAACTCATCATCTTAGTTATCTGTTCGCAAACTGTTCATTTTCAAGCAAACACGATTGACAGTTAAGCTGCCTAAGAAAGAAGAAATATTCTTGTAATTTACTTATCGCTAACTGTTACATTTTTTAAGCAAAACAAACAAGCAGCTAAAGGATTTAATTCCTAGGAGGATTAAACCGTAGCAGTTTAGGGAAAATTGTCCGCCATGCCCAAGCTACGAGAACAAAATGTTAGACGTAAACCCGTGTAAAACATCGGCAATTTAACGACACATCAAACAAAGCTAGAGGCAGTCCAGAACAACACATACGACCTAAAGTAATCCACACCTTGCGTTATTTTGGCTACAATTCCACACAAACTACTGATGCCTATAAGACAAAAACATTGTATTAAGAAATTTCTGTGAAATAATTAGCCGTTTAGTAATCTTATTTTTGGTCTTGAAAGATTCATTCGGTTAGAACTAAATGTTTAGAAAACTTGATTTTTAATTTAGTTTTTCAAACACTATTAAAGTTGCGCACTAAATTTAAAACGCTGTATTCAAATAATGAAACGACGACAGCACAAATATTTGATGTGAAAATATTAGCAATGTCCCTTTCACACGATCCGTGGTAAAAGTTAGTTTTTGTTCCGTCAGACAATTTGATTTCAAACTGTCTCCTAAAACATAAAAATCCACTGAGAACGTTTTGAAAACTGCGATTAACAAACATACAAAATCTGAATCGACAAAAATTGAGACTTTGGGAAAAGCAAACTTTGATACTCACAATTGCAAACATACAATTTCATGTCAAGATTTAGTTAACTAAATTTACTTAAGTAGTATTTAATCTCACATTGTACTTAATTAAACATTTCCGCAATCTTCGTTTTAACATGTTTACAGAATATCATAAGCGTACGAAAAAAGTCGTTACTTTTTACAAAAACTGTTTCGGAAAATTGACCATTTGAAAGCGTATCCTCCCGTAGCATTTTAGCACTTCTTTGAAACAAATATACGTCTTATAAAAATTGATTACCCTACCTTTATCTTCTATTAAGTTGTTAGAAAAATCCATGGTATGAACCGATGTTTTTTGGTTGGCAATAAGGGCCAACGATAACTTGTGAGCAAATTCCCTAAAGAAAAATTAAATCCAGTATTACTTTCAGAGATATTTTCTTAAAACATTATGCAGTTAAAAGATGTAATCTCTACCATTTCACTCCAGTGCTATCGAAGTAAATTTCCTCGATCGACGAATTCTTCTTCATCACGTTCAAGATTTGATCCGCAACTTCGGATGTCTACATCGAGAAATTCAGAAAACAAACAGATTCACATACATGTTCGTAAAATTTAAAAACCTATCTCAATAACACGGGAAGTTTGAAAGCATATCAGAGACTGAAATACCATCTTGATGTTAGATGCCCGAAACTTCGTGAACCACGTATTGTATTCTAAAGCAGAAATAATTGGCACTAAATCCCTGCAAAACAGACGTAAAACAAAACAATGTTGAAAGAAATGTTTCCACAGATGTTGCATTTGAGAACACGAAAAAAATTGCAAATTACCTGGCTTCCAAATGGTCAAAATCATGGACGCACATTTCTTTCGTATCGTGTGAAAGGTAAATAGTGTCCACATCCTATATCAAAGAAAAAAGAAACTGTTTAGGTAGTGTCTAACCCGTAGCTTTTAATCATGTGCAAGTTCGGGGGGGAGGGAAGTTCGAACTGAATTAAGGACTCGTCAGTCGCAATCAAATGTCTAACTTGCAATTGACTTGAAAAGTGTGTTCAAAAAACACATTTTAAGAGCCAAATCTTTGAAAATCTTTCTTCGTAACCGTGTAAACATTACTCGAAACACCAAATGGCAGAAAATGTGGTAAATTTTCATTGACAGATCCACACGGTTGAATACATATCAAGAGACTTTTTTTCTGGAATGCAAGTTTGTGATAATCCCACATGCAACTATCATCATCATTAAATAAACATCTTTCGATAAAACTAATCGTAGAAAATTGGATAAATCTTCATTGACAAATCCTCACGGTTAAAAATATACCCGGGCTACTTCCTCCCTGAATAAAAGTTTGCAATAATCACACATGCAATTAATTATGAACAGCTTAATTTGTGAAAAACTCAATCGACATCATAGTAACATTTCTCGAAACAACATATCGCAGAAAATGTGGTAAATTTTCATTGACAGAACTTCACGGTTAAATGCATACCCAGGCTACTTCCTCCCTGAATGAAAGTTTGTGACAATCACACATGCAATTAAGTAACATTTCTTAAAATAACATATCGCAGAAAATGTGCTAAATTTTCATTGACAGAAGTGCACGATTGAATACATACCCAGGCTACTTCCTCCCTGAATGGAAGTTTGTGATAATCACACATGCAAGCGTATTGTTTCGAAAACCCTCCGCACGGCCCAACATCCTTTTTTAACGAGCTGCGGTTATTATCGTAAAGAGCTTGGATTCTCTTCGGCGGGATCACTTCTACCCTTCGAATCACATCCCTGCAACACGAGCAACGCGTAAAACAATAAAATAAATTAAAAATGTTTCGTGTCACACATAAAAGTAGTTCGGTAAAATACTCACTCTAAGGGCACTGTAGGAAAAACATTTCGTAACATGGCTTCAATGTGAACGATTAAAATATCTACATCGTTGGAATCTGCTTCCAACGAATTAAACGTATAAGATTTATCCGATATCAACAGACATAGCTAGAAACAAAAAATTTATAACAAACGTTTATTAATTTAAAATGATTAAGGAAGTGGGCGCGAATACAAAAGGTCAATGTTCTGGGAAGTCATAGATTGGAAAATACTCTTCGATAAGGAACTCTGGCAGGATCCCGTAGCATACTGGCAATCTCACTGTCACAGTCACATAGTCATGTCAATATTCAAGACAGTTTGCAGACTCTTAACACAGATTTACATTCCGGCGATCCTCCCCGATTACCTCCCAGAATATTGACCTTTTCTCCCTGCCTCGATTTAAAAAAAAGACAGTGTGGGCTGCATTTACCTGATTTTGCTTTTTACTCTCGATGGCCTGAATGTCCAAGTAATGAAACTGCAAATCGATCTGGATGAAACCAAAACATTATTAGCGGATTGTATGCGTACATGTACCGGTAGATCGTGTACAACGGCCGTAGTGACCGAATGCTTATATCGTGAAAAATTCATGTACCTTGCTTGGAATTTTGGCTGCAAAAATGTAGAAACGAAAGGCCGAAAAAACCTAAAAAAAACATAAACATGTTAGCAATAAGAAAACAAAACAAAACATTGAGAAACTACAGAAACTTTCCTGACTTACAGAAACTACAGAAAGTTTTCTACAATTTCAGAAACTACACAAACTTTTACTTAACTACAGAAATTTATGATATACTTTCTGAAATACATGAATAACAGGATATTTTCTTAAAATTGAGAAAGTACAAAAACTTTCCCAGAACTTCAGAAACTATATAAACGTTTCGAAACTTCTAAAATTTTTCCATAACTTCAGAAACTACAGCGACTTTTCCAGAACTTCATAAACTACATAAACTTTCGTGAACCGCACAAAAAACAGGTTCTGTTCTCACATTGGAGAAACTTCAGAAACTTTTCCTGAACTTTAGAAACGTTTCCAGTACTTCAAAAACTGCAGAGATTTTTCCATAACTTCAGAAACTACAAAAGCATTTCCAGAACTTCAGGAACTACAGAAAATTTCGTGAACTGGACAAAAAAAAATAACCAGGATCCTTTCGTATAATTAAGAAACTATACAAACTTTTCCAAACTTTTGAAACTACGGAAACATTTCCAAAAATACAGAAACTACAGAAACAATTAAAGTAACAGTTTTCAAAACAAGTAGCTAGTAAAGGTTAACTTATCACAAAATGCCAAATGACGCAATTAAATTATGATAAATGAAAGTTTACCGAATTGTTTTTCATCAACTTATAACATTGTTTTGGATCAAAAACAAAAACAATAAACAAAACACTCGGTTATCAGTCAATGTTCGCAAGTTTTCATATTTGGGTTATGTTTTTGCTAAACTGTTTGCCGACGGTTCAAATTTGATACTTACCAAAACTTTGTTTTCATATTTGTCGCCTTTTGTTTCCATACGAACCGGACATTTTAGAGTAATGCTCGTGTTTTTGCTCAAAATGGACCTTATACTATCTGCAAAAAACATAAAATAAAAAAATGTTAGATTCTCAAGGTCATTTTTATTTAATATAGTCTATAATAAAAACAGTCATTAACACGCGTCTATCAGAAATATAAACAAATTGTGATTATCGCATGAACGGTAGTTTCATGAACTACTTATTGGATAATAACTTAATCAAAACTGTTGATAAAAGAAGTCGAGAGGAAGTTGAATTTAGCAACTCAAATGAGAACTTCAATGACTGAATTTAACTTCATTTGGTTGTCAATGACAAGATTGGCCAATTGGAAATACAAGGGAGAGATCTGTAGAGATCAAGGGGAGACTGGTGGAGATCAGGGGAGACAAGGAAGATCTGCGAAGGCCAGGGGAAATCTGTAAAGATCAAGGGAAGACCAGGAAGATTTGTGAAGGCCAGGGAAGAACTGGGGAGACCAAGGGAGATTTGTGTAAATCATGGGCGACAAGGAGAAGGCCAAGGAAAAGACCAAGGGAGCCAGTCAGTAAGAGATCTGTGAAGCCAGGGAAGAACTGAGGAGACCAAGGGAAATTTGTGGAAATCATAGGAGATAAGGGAAAAACCAAGACGAGATCTGTGGAGACCAGGGGAACCAGTAGAGATCTGTGAAGGTCAGAGAAGATCTGAGGAGACCAAGGGAAATTTGTGGGAAGCGAGGGGAAGACCAAGGGGAGATCTGTGGTGATCAACGGCGATCAGGAAAAGATCAAGGGGAGATAAGGAAAAGATCAAGGGGAATCTGTGGAGATCCAGGGGAGACCAGTAGAGATCTGTGACCGTCAGGGTAGATCTGTGAAGGTCAGGGAAGATATGTGGGGAACAGGGGAGATCAGGGAAAGATCAATGGGAATCTGTGGAGGTCAGGGGAGATCTACAGAGAACAAGGATGATTTGTGGAAATCATGGGAAACAAGTGGAGATCTGTGGAGATCAGGGATAATCTGTAGAGGGTAGACCAATAGGGATCTGTGAGGATTAGGGGAGATTAGGGGATCTGTGGAGACCAACAGATCTATGAAGGCCAGGAGAGATCAGTAGAGATTGGGGAAGACCAGGGGAGATCTATGAAGGCCAGGACAAAGGAGATCAGAGTAGTTCAGTAGAGACCAGAAAAGATATGTGGTGATCAAGGGAAGACCAGGGGAGATCTTTGAAGGCCAGGGGAATTCAAGGGAGATCACCGGCTATCAGAAAAGATCTGTGGAGACCAGGGGAGATCTGTGGCGATCAAGGCGAGATTAGTAGAAATATGTGAGAACCAGGGGATATAAGGGGGATCGGTGGAGACCAGTAGAGATCTATGAAGGCCAGGGAAGATCAAGGGAGACCAGAGGAGATCATTAGCAATGGTGGGAGAGCAGGGTAGATCAAGGATAGATCAGAAAAGATCAAGGAATAACAGGGGATCAGGGGAGACTAGTACAGATCTATGAAAACCAGGGGAAACCAGGGGAGATCTGGAGAAACCAGGGGAGGGGATCAAGAAAAAAACCAAGTGAGACCAGAAGAGATCAAGGGAAACCGGTGAAGACCATTGGAGATCGATAGAGATTGTGGGAGAAGTAGGGACAAGAGTGGAGGTCAGGGAACAGTGGACACTAGAGATCAAGGGAGGCCAGTGAGGAGGATTGGAAACTTGGGGAGACAATAGACACCACGGGATAATAGGGGAGACATGGTGCGATTAAAGGACACCAGAGGAGACATGTCCTGTCATCAAGGCCATATAAAAATATGTAGAATGTGCTAAAATTAAAAAAATGTATGTCATGTTACTATCTCTTTTATCATTTTAAAAATATGATGACTAAATACTGAGCTAAAATCCATAGTTTTTCAAAATTGTCTAAAAATCCATTGTTCGTAACCTCAAAAGTTATTCAGTTTTGAAAAGGCTTATCTCATCACCAAAACATATCTATTTATAAATTTAAACAGTTTGAAATAAGTAAACATTGGGTATTTTTTATCTATGTTTAACAAGTTTTCTTATCATCAATAATGTGTTTCCATACATGTTGCCACGAACTTGTTTCATAAATTTCTGGGAATATCGTCTTACATAAGCAGTAATCAAACAAATTCAATTATTACAGTAAACTTTCAAAAACTAAGAAAGTAACAACATAAATCTGACAATTTATTTAAAATACTTTAATACAATTTCAAGAATTATTTTATGAAATAAAGTATAAACAAATTTTAGAGAAATATCCGGCTAAGGACCGATCAAGCGCGTAGACAATTTTTATCAATCCTGGAATGATGCCCGGATTAACGAGCCAGATATAAATTAAATCTAATCTTAGTTTATATGGGCTAAGAGAATTTTTAATTTAAAACCCAAATATTAAGTAAACATTTCGTACAAAAATTCAAACACAAATTTAAACAAAAATCCAAATAAAAATTTAAACAAATCCTTGCGGAAATAAAAAACTTGATAAGAAAATGGGCAATAATCCAGATATGAACTAATATAGTTTAAGTCTGGATTCTTCAGGAACTTCAAGAGCAACTTTCTTCAATGTCTTCATCAAGCGGCTTGGACATCGCTAACTTGCCGATGAGACTGACAGGATTGTTGTAACATCTACACAAATCTGTTTAAGACAGTTTAAAAAGTTCTGTCTAGCTTGTTGAAGTCTGGAAATGTCAAAGATGTCGATGGACAAAAGTCCTCATTGTGCACACAAGAACTTTCAGACAAGTTCCCTCAATGTCTCCATCAAGCGTCTTGGACATCGATAACTTGTCGATGAGACTGACAGGATTGTTGTAACATCTACACAAATCTGTTTAAGACAGTCAAAGACAGTTTAAAAAGTTCTGTCTGGCTTGTTGAAGTCTGGAAATGTCAAAGATGTCGATGGAGAAAAGTCTTCATTGCGCAAACAGGAACTTCAAGAGCTAGTTTCCTTAATGTCTTCATCAAGCGTTTTGGACATCGGTAACTTGTCGATGAGACCGACAGGAATGTTGTAAAATCTAAACAAGTCTGTTTAAGGCAGTCAAAGACAGGATCTGGAAATGTCAAAGATGTCGATGGAGAAAAGTCCTCATTGTGCACACAAGAACTTTCAGACAAGTTCCCTCAATGTCTCCATCAAGCGTCTTGGACATCGATAACTTGTCGATGAGACTGACAGGATTGTTGTAACATCTACACAAATCTGTTTAAGACAGTCAAAGACAGTTTAAAAAGTTCTGTCTGGCTTGTTGAAGTCTGGAAATGTCAAAGATGTCGATGGAGAAAAGTCTTCATTGCGCAAACAGGAACTTCAAGAGCTAGTTTCCTTAATGTCTTCATCAAGCGTTTTGGACATCGGTAACTTGTCGATGAGACCGACAGGAATGTTGTAAAATCTAAACAAGTCTGTTTAAGGCAGTCAAAGACAGGATCTGGAAATGTCAAAGATGTCGATGGAGAAAAGTCCTCTTTGCGCATACGGGAACTTCAAGAGCAAGTTTCCTCAATGTCTTCATCAAGCGTCTTGGACATCGATAACTTGCCGATGAGACTGACAGGATTCTTGTAACATCTACACAAATCTGTTTAAGACAGTCAAAGATGTCGATGGACAAATTAAAGTCCTCGTTGCGCATACAGGATCTTCAAGAGCAAGTTTCCTCAATGTCTCCACCAAGCGTCTTGGACATCGGCAACCTGTCGATGAGACCAACAAGAGTGTTGTAACATCTACACAAGTCTCTTTAAGACAGTCAAAGACAGTTTAAAAAGTTCTGTTTAGTTTATTGAAGTCTGGAAATGTCAAAGATGCTGATGGAGAAAAATCCTCTGATGTGTATTGTACCGTTGAAGAACTAGATCAAGAATGTTACGGGACACAAGACAGAAGTTCAAAAGCAACTTTCTTCAATGTAGCCGATAAGCATTTTTGGCAACGGCAACTTGTCGATGTGGTCGATGCGAGTGTTGTAACGTATCACAAACCTACACAAGTACTGCAGAGACCTGACTTCGCTGAATCTCGAGACAGGATTGGTGAGCCGGACAGGATACGACCGAGGGTTTGATGGCTGAGGCTTGGTGTAGCACACCGCCCGGAACTGGGACACCTTCATGGAGTATTCTACGAGGCTTACAACGGACGGATGCCATTTGGACACATCTCTGGAATGTAGACTGTACTTGCCGTTGCAGTACTCGATACGTACGAAGAGAGTCTTGCCCACGGAGCGGACGTAGAGGCTCAGTACCAGACAGTCGTCTGAACTGTCCCGCACTAAGAAGGCACCGTCAGGAAGGTCCTTTAACTTCTCCTCGGCTTCCGTTCTGGGAATAGGTCCCCAATACCAACCGTACTTGGATATGGAATACAGCTCTTGAGTCAATGTCCAGATTTTTGGTGGCCTGGCCAAGTTGCAGAGTCTTACGTCTTCTGGTTCGGACATTCTGGGCGGCAGGCGGATAGCTGGCGTTGGTGGTTGTCGTGCTTCAGGCTCGGATACTATAACGCTCCGGCACCGGGTACATAAGGCCGGTTCTGGAACGGCACAATGTTCTTCTGGTAGGATGGCCGACCGTGGACGTTCTCGGGAAGGTACAACATCTAGACCATCATCGACACTGCGGGCTCTTAGGCTAACCGGTCTTTTGGAGAAATCTTGACTAGACACTGTCATGGATCTGATGTTGGGACATTGTGGAGAGGAAGACTCCCCTGATAAATTGTTTTCAACATGTACAGACTGTCGCTGGAGCAAGATGGATGCCCGGTTGATTTCTTCGCGGTTGCAGTACTCGGCAGTTGGCAGGTCTGGCAAAGCTCTTTTAGGTCTCATTGGAACCACTCCGGCACTAGAGGTTGTGTTGGATGAGAGGTCAACAACAGAGTTCCTGTTTGATGAGCGGTTCATCTGCCGGGGAACAACAGAGTTAATGTTTAATGAGTGGTTCACCTGTCCGTAAACATTGGATGAGTGGATCACCTGTCCGTACACACTAGAGTTACTGTTGGATGAGCGGCTCACTTGTCCGGAAACATAAGAATTACCGTTGGACAAGTTGTTAATCCGTTGGGCGGTTTGCGGATTCAAGTTTTGCTCAGAACTTCTGGAAACATGACCTCTACGTAATAAATGAAAAACAGACCCAGAAGAAGGTCCACCCGAACGTTGCTCGGATGTACTGAGGGATGAACACCGTGGCCGTGGCACAGGTTTGTCAAATTCGTCCACCTCGATGAGGACGTATCGTTGCGGGCGGCAAGATTTGGATCTTGTGCAGTAGTGGACTATTTGGGATTGTCCAGCTTCAAATAATGATACCGCACCGCATGAAGCGATGGACTGATTGGAACCATGCACAGATCCTCGAGGTGTCTGACATACCGGACGTACCGCACATCCAGAGGTGGAAGAACAACACGTAAGTCTTCGGCCATCCGATGGACAACCCGTAGAAGGTCTTCGGCTTTCTAATGGAGGGCCTGTAGAAAGTCTTCGGCCATCCAATGGACAACCCGTAGAAGGTCTTCGGCTTTCTAATGGAGGGCCTGTAGAAAGTCTTTGGCCATCCGATGGACAACCCGTAGAAGTTCTTCGGCCAACCGATGGACAACCCGTAGAAAGTCTTCGGCCATCCGATGGACAACGGCTTGCAGGATATCCAAGGATGGAGGTAGTGGACAGTTGCGTAGAAGAACAACGGTGGGAAGGATACATGTCCGGATATCTCTGACCGGGCAAGGAATGGCATTTCAGTTTCCCGTTAAGTGGCAAGTTACCATGTCTGCGGTAATATTCCTCTTCTTCAGAGATAGCGGAACGTTGCTTACGGATCAACTTGTCCCAAAGACGACGAAAGAATCCGATGCGTTTCCTACGTGACTGTCCGGCATATTGGGAATACGTGTGGACAGGAACTCCTCTGTTCATAGTTTCGGTCCATGTCCCTCCATGTCCCGGAACCTGTAAGGTGGCTCTTCTTCGGTCACTCCGTACGGAACTTCCTCTCTCGAACAGCGGCATTTTTACTCCGCGGTGGTTTCGATCGACACGTAGCGGAACCCTGGTCTCGTACACTCAAATTTCTAGACTTTGTCATCGAGAACTATCAACATGACAATATATATAACAAACCATTATCAAAATTTATGATAAAAACCAACATGAACACCCACATGATGAGGTGCAGCATGGCAACTACAATTGTCAACAATACGATAAGATAACGGCAACAAACAAGGGATTTTACACCAGATATGAAACAGAAAGTAGCATCGAGACACTGTTTTCGGTCACACACATTTATGACAGTTGAAAAACTATTTTTAACATTTGACTTGTCAGAAAGTTAAAAATGACTGTCATGATACTTGTCAACTTACGGCAAGATGCTCGGCTTTTCCGATAACTTCACTCGGGAAGACTATTTTTACTCCGGGAGTCCCTTAAAGACAGTTTAATCAGATCTTACTAGCCTGTAGCCAACTAAAAAGATTAGAATGACAAGACAGTGTTTTTCTGTAAACTACTGTCCAAGCTGAAAGTGTCAGGAGTTGATAGATGTTCTGTTTGTCTTCCAGAAACATTTAAAGACAGTTTAATCAGATCTTACTAGCCTGTAGCTTACTAAAGATGTTAGGATGACAAGACAGTGTTTTTCAATAAACTACTGTCCAAGCTGAAAGTGTCAGGAGTTGGAGGAGTTGAAAGATGTTCTGTTTGTCTTCCAGAAACATTTAAAAGACAGTTTAATCAGATCTTACTAGCCTGTAGAAAACTAAAGATGTTAGAATGACAAGACAGTGTTTTCTGTAAATTACTGTCCAAGCTGAAAGTGTCAGGAGTTGGAGGAGTTGATAGATGTTCTGTTTGTCTTCCAGAACCATTTAAAGACAGTTTAATCAGATTTTTCTAGTCAGTTGTAAAGTAAGTATGCCAGAAGGCCAAGACAGTGTCAGGAAATGGAGTTGCTCACAAGTTTTAGGACAGTCCTGAAACTTGCCAAATTTCAGCAAGATGACCTGTCTGTCTTCTGGATTCCCTCAAAGACAGTGTGATCTCTAGTTTGTTTCAAACCAAAAATGGTCGGCTGTCAAGACAGTGTTTGCCTTGAAACAACTGTCCCAGCTGGAGTTGTCAGAAGTTAGAGACGCTCACAAGTGCTAGGACAGTCCTAACACCTATGAATTTGTTTCAGCAAGATGTCCTGTCTGTCAGCATGAGTCCTTTAAAGACAGTTTAATCAGATCTTACTAGTCTGTCGCAAACTAAAGATGTCAAAATGACAAGACAGTGTTTTTCTGGAAACTACTGTCTCAGCTCGAAGTGTCAGGAGTTGGAGATGTTGCAAGATGTTTTGTGCCTCTTCCGGAGTCATTTAAAGACAGTGATCTCTAGTCAGTTTCAAGAGATATCATGATGATGCACTGACTGTCTTCAGAAGTCACTAAAAGACAATGTCATCTCTAGACTGTTACAAATTAAAGAGCTCAAAATGACAAGACAGTGTTTTTCTGAAAATAACTATCCATGTAATCAATTTCATGTAAAAATTGTACGAAATTCCTGTAAAAATATAAAAATAATGCCAGTGCTTGTTCGATGCAAGACAGTCAAGATGGCAGAACAGACAGTAGCTACCAGTCAATACCACATCAAGATAACATAAAGGATAATTTGAATCGCTTTATAAAATCTTTAAGCAGTATATCAAAAACTTTAAAAATCATGAAAATGTTGAAAACATGAAAATTATGAAAGCTTAAAAAGTTAAATATGCTAGAAATCATGAAAATAATGAAAATGTGGAAAATAATTAAAAAGTGGAAAATGCCAAAAATGATAAAAATCACGAAAAAGTTGTAAATAATTAAAAAAGTTGAAAACGATAAAAAAGTTAAAAACATGAAAATGGTGAAAATGCGGAAAAAGTTTCAAAAGTTGAAAATCTTGAACAAGTTGAAAATAACGAAAATGTTCAAAATCATGAAAATGATGAAGATGTTGAAACTCGTATAAATGTTGAAATTTAAAAAGTTGAAAAAGTGGAAAATTAAATAAAATGTTGAAAACATGAAAATGTTTAAAATGATTAAAATGAAGAAAATGATGAAAATGTTGAAACTCGAATAAATGTTGAAAACATGAAAATGTTTAAAACGAAGAAAACGTTGAAACTCGTATAAATGTTGAAAAATGTTCAACATTTTAAACATTTTCATGTTTTCAACATTTTAATCATTTTAAATGTTTAAAATGTTGAAAATGTTGGAAATGAAGAAAATGTTGAAACTCGTATAAATGTTGAACTTAATGCAAAGTTAAAAAGTAGAAAATTATGAAAAAGATGAAAACGTTGAAAAAGTTGAAAATTAACAAAATGTTGAAAACATTAAAATATTAAAAATGTTGTGAAAATGTTGAAAATGATGAAAATCAGGCAGAAGTAGAAAAAGTTAAAAAGTAGAAAATGCTGAAAATCGTTAAATTTGTTAAAAATGTAGGCAAAAGTTTTTTCCAAAACACAAAAAGATGTTAGTTCGTGTTTTTTTTTATCCGAATGTCACGAAATGCAAATAGTCGATAAGAGCGTTGAATCATTAATCAAACTTTAAAAAGCTGAGCCTTGAGTTTTATCAGAAAACACGCAACACAAAACTTTGATCCGCCAACAAAATTTCTGAGAAATTTGTATAATTAGGTTACGTATCGACAAAACCCGTAAACATACGCGAGTCCAAAGATACGTACAGAGGACAAACTGCATAAAATGGACAAGTAGTACTTTATAAACTGTTCTCGAGACAGTGTCCCTACTTTACGAGGATCCTTTACGATAGTTCCTTCTCAACTTAAATAATACGGAAATCCGGATCCAAAATTACAGAAAATGAAGTTTGCGTCTGTCTCAACTTGTCCATATCTGGTTTTGGACACGAGGAATCTTCTATTTTTCACAATAGCCGAATAAAAACACGTTGAATTTTGGAATCCATAAACTCACCAGTTTTTACAAAATACGATTTTAGTTTTTTTTCCCGAGATGAAATTTTGACTCGAATTGGGTAAAACACAAAAAACAGTCATCGCAAACAAAAAACAGCCGTAATTTTGAAAATCCGACCGCCGGTGCTATCGCAAGTCACCGTACTACGACTGAAGAGCGATGACTGAAAAAGCAGCGCTAAAAACATTCAAAATGAATTTTAATAAAATTAGATAAGATGAAATGAATGGTGGTGGTGCGTTTCTCTCGTAAACTGAAAACTTGCCAACCCGAGTACTTTCTCGATGATGTTCAACTCTGTCGTTGACACTTTCGAGTATTTGGGAGTTTATATTACCGAAGAACTTTCTCGGAATCGCCATTTCACAAAAATTGTTACCAACGCCTTAGATTCATTCAACGCGTATTTCGAGAATGTGCGGGAAATGTAGCGTACACTGTCTTCGCATCTCCGGTTCGCCTTAAGTTGGAATATTGCGCTCATGTTCGGAACCCTCGCAGGATGGTTCATATTCAGGATATGGAGATGGTCCGGCGTAAGGCAGCCGGATTTGTTACGGGCAGTTATCAACATTCCGCGAGTGTGACAGAAATGTTCCACTCTCTGAATTGGGACACGTTTGAAGTCCAGACGCGTAAAGTTATCTACGGGGTTATTCAAACGTTTTAATTTTTCTCTTAATTCAAATATTTTAAGGCCTAAAGACCACTCTAGGAGTAGACATAATCACTCGAATCCTTTGACCGAGCTTCGTGCCCCAAGACGGATGCTTCCTATTGGTCTTTTTTACGTGCGATTAGACGATGGAATAGGATAGGATAGGGTACCGAGTTAAATTTACTTTTAATTTTAAACTTATGCTAAAATACCGTACCTTTAGTTTTCTGTAATAACTTGAAGTGTTTCTGACATCGATATGAAGACGGTAATTCGTGTTTCAGAACAGGTTGCTATTTAGTTTCTCTTTCTAGAATTAAGTGGTCCTAATAAGGACCCTTTTTTAAATATAGCGACGTAGTACATTTTCTGTACCTAACCCTAGTTTTTTTTTCCCCAAAATACGTGTCGATTTTATTAAGGGTACTAAAGGCTCGGCTCGGTTAAGGTCCATCTTTCAAATGAAGGTCTCTTTACGGTCCTTCCTCGTCTTTAGCTCCATTGTTGCAAGGTCCGTTATCTTGAGGTCCATATTCTTAAGATCCTTCCTTTGAGGTCCATTCCTTTCATATCCAAGATCTTGAAATATATCCTTAAGGCCCATCCGGTTCAGGCATGTCCATTTAAGGTCTTCCTCTTTAGGTCCATTCTCTTGAGATCCGTCTTTAAGGCCCATAAGGTCCACTCCCTGAAGGCCCATTCTTCTCAGATAAGACCTCTCGAGGTCTTCTATTTTAGATAAATCATCATGTGATCATCTTCATAAGGTCCATCCTTGTTTGATCCGTTCTCTAAAGGTCCATTCTGCTCAGCTAAGTCCTCTCGAGATCTTCCACTTTAGGTCCATACACTTGTGATCCATTCTCTCAAGGTCTTCTACTTTAGGTACATCAACCATCATCATGTGATCTTCCTCGTAAGGTCCATCCTTGTTTGGTCCGTTCTCTGAAGGAAATTTCTGCTCAGATAAGTACTCTCGAGATCTTCCACATTAGGTCCATCCTCTTCTGATCCATTCTCTTAATGTCTTAC